>JAITYZ010002885.1:65814-305018 GCA_027744595.1 Paronellides praefectus
CTCCCACATTTGGATGTGTTTATCCCTTGGGATCAGTGGTGTTTGAGTAATTTGGATTCCAGGTGGTCCAGGTGCTGGGTCATCAGGCTCACGGCAGCAGTGGCGTCGCGTTGCTCCAATGCATCCACAATCGCCATATGCTCCTGCCACGCGCAGTAGGTGCAGGCTTTCGCCTCGTACTGGGCAATGACCAACGACGTCAGCGGCACCAGGCTGTTGAGGAACTGCGCCAGCGGCGCATTACGCGCCATCGCGGCCAATTGCAGGTGGAACTCCCCGGACAGACGAATCGCCGGCCCACGCTGGTCGCGCTCGATGCACTCGCGCTCGCGGGCGATCAGCTCGCGCAACTGGCGCAGTTGCGTGGGCGTGGCGTGTACGCAGGCCAATTGCACCACGGTGATTTCGGTGAGGCGTCGTGCTTCGAGGATCTGCCGGGTTTGCTGGGCATCCGGTGCAGCCACCTGGGCACGCTGGTTGGGGCGCAGGATGATCACTTGCTGGTGCGACAGTTTGGCCAGCACGCGACGGATCACGCTGCGGCTGACGCCAAAGGTCTCGCCCAGGCTTTCTTCGGTAAAACGACTGGCCGGCGCAATGCGCTGTTCGAGGATGGCATCGAACAGGCGCGGGTAGATGTCATCCACCGAGGGCTTTTTACCGGCGATCAAGCGCAGGGCAGGGAAGATAGGGTCGCGTTGCAACGCGTAAGCGGTCATGGCCAGTCTCCAATAAATCAGCTGCCCAGATGGTCATCCGGGATGTTCAAGCGAATGCCCATGCGCAGGCCTTCCTGCAGGATGTGCCGACGCATCTCGGCACTGGCCAGGGCGCTGTTCTTGTTGCGGATGGCGCGCACCACCGCCTCGTTTTCGCGCAGGCGTTCGGCCAGGTGCTCCGGTGAGTTGCGCAGCACCTGGGCGCTCTGCTTGAGGGCGTTGCTGGTTTGCTGCACCACGTTCTGGAAGATCGGGTTGGAGGTCAGGGCGAACAGTTCTTCGTGAAAGCCGATGTAGGCGTTCATGCCGGCTTCGGCGTCTTCGGCGTCGAGGGCTTCACGCATGTCCATCAGGGTCAGGCGCAGTTGGCCGACTTCCTTGCTGCTGATGGATTGGGCGACGAGGCCGACGATGAAGGGTTCGAGGGTGTAGCGCAGTTGCAGGATATCTTCCAGGCTCGCGTCGGCCACGGCGTCGCTGGACTGGGGTTCGCTGACGCTGGTTTCCAGCACCACCACGCCTTTGCCGGGCATGGAGCGCACCAGGCCGAGGGTTTCCAGGACGATCACCGCTTCGCGCAGGCTGGGGCGGCTGATGCCCATCTGTTCGGCCAGCTCGCGTTGCCCGGGGAGCATTTCGCCACGGCGCCACTGGCCGCGCTTGAGGGCGGCGCGCAGTTTTTCTACCACTGAATTGACGACGGTTGAGGTGCTGATCACGTCTACGCCTCCTTTAAGTTGCAAACACAATAGTTAATCCAGCGAAGATCTAGTGTGGGAGCTGGCTTGCCTGCGATAGCAGTGTGTCAATCCATCCTTTACTGATACACCGCTATCGCAGGCAAGCCAGCTCCCACATTGGATGTGTGTTTTCCTAGAATTCTTGGTGCGCCGGCACTACCGGTTTCTTGGCCTGAAAGGCATACCCTTGCTGGCCTTCGAGCACCTTGTTGGCGCGCTGCAGGTCGATGTCTTTCTCCCAACGAGCAATCGCCACGGTAGCGACGCAGTTGCCGATCAGGTTGGTCAGTGCGCGGCCAATGCCCATGAACCAATCCACCGCCAGCACCAGCACCAGGCCCACCACTGGAATCGCCGGGATAGCCGTGAGCGTCGCCGCCAGGATCACCAGCGCCGACCCCGGAATACCGTGGGCACCCTTGGAGGTGATCAGCGACACCAGCAGAATCGTCATCAGATCGGTCATCGACAGCGGCGTGCCAGTGGCGTTGGCGATAAACACGATGGCCAGGGTCAGGTAGATCGAGAAACCGTCGAGGTTGAACGAATACCCCGTTGGAATCACCAGGCCGACGGTGGAGCTGCCAATGCCCAGGTGCTCCAGTTTACGCATGATCTGTGGCAGCACGGCGTCGGAGGAGGCGGTGCCCATCACGATCAGCAGTTCTTCGCGCAGGTACTTGAGCAGCGGCAACATGCGCAGGCCAGACAGGCGCATCACCAGGCCGAGGATCAGCCCGACGAAGGCGAAGCAGGTGAGGTAGAACAGGCCCACCAGGCTGCCCAGGTGTTGCAGCGAGTCCAGGCCGTAGGTGCTGGTGGTGAAGGCAATCGCCCCAAACACACCAATCGGCGCCAGGCGCACGATCATGCCCATGATGCGGAAGATCACATGGCTCAGCTCGTTGATCAGGCGCGAGATGCCCGATGCCGCTTCGCCCACCAGGTTCAGCGCGCTGCCGAACAACACCGAGAACAGCAGCACTTGCAGCACGTTGTTCTCGGCGAAGGCGCCGATCACCGAGTTGGGGATCAGGTCCATCAGGAACTGGCTGGTGCCGCGGATGTGCTGGCCTTTGTCGGCCAGTTCATTGAGGCCGGCGGACGACAATTGCTCCAGGTGGATATTGGCGCCTTGGCCAATACCGGTGCTGAAGGCCATCACCAGGCCTATCACCAGGGCGACGGTGGTGAGGATTTCAAAGTAGATCACCGACTTGAGGCCGATGCGCCCGACTTTCTTCAAGTCGCCGGCGCCAGAGATGCCGCTGACCACCACGCAGAACACGATCAGGCCGATCAGCATTTTGATCAGCTTGATAAAGCCGTCACCGAGGGGTTTGAGTTGTGTGGAGAATTCGGGAAGGGCCAGGCCGCAAACAACGCCTAGCATCAGGCCGATCACGACTTGCAGGAAAATCGAACGCGAGCACCATCTGAGCATGGGAGGGATCTCTATTCGGTGCCCTGGTGGTTCCAGGGCTTAATTGTTGTGGTCTTACCGGTAAGTCCAGTGCGCGGACAGTCTACGCTCGGCTTTTTTGAAATCACAAGTAAAAATTCGGTGGTTGACCGGACCCGGTCTGACCAGTTGGTCGGCGAGGGCGATGCTTGAGCGGTTGGTGGGCTGGAAATTTTTTCGCTTATCATCCGCCGCAAGACACACGAGGTGATGGATGGACCGACCAGGACTGACCACCGACGCCACCGGGCAGACCTACTGCACCTGGCGCACGTCGGCGCCGCAATACCCGGATTACCACGACCACGAGTGGGGCGTGCCGGTGGCTGACGATATCCAGCTATACGAGAAGATCTGTCTGGAAGGCTTCCAGGCGGGCATGGCGTGGATCACCATCCTGCGCAAGCGCGAACAGTTCCGGGCGGCGTTCGAGGGCTTTGACTTTCGCCGGGTGGCGCAGTACGGCGAGGCCGATATTGAACGACTGATGCAGGACGTGGGCATCGTGCGCAACCGGGCGAAGATCGTGTCCACCCTCAACAATGCGCGCAGGGCGTGTGAGCTGGTGGATGAGACGGGATCGTTGGCGCGCTGGTTGTGGGCGTTCGAACCGGCTGATGATGAGCGCCCGGCGCGGGTGGATATGGCGTACTGGACGGGCAACCCGACTTCGCCAGCGTCGGTGCGCTTGTCGAAAGCGCTGAAGAAGCGTGGCTGGACCTATGTGGGGCCGACCACGATGTATGCGTTGATGCAGGCGATGGGGATGGTCAATGATCATCTGGAAGGCTGTCTATGCCGGCCTCGCATCGAAGAGCTACGGCGCCAGTTCAAGCGCCCCTGAACCTGCTGAAAAAACATAATTCAACCTGTGGGAGCTGGCTTGCCTGCGATAGCGGTGGGTCAGCCAACCCATCTGTTACTGATATACCGCTATCGCAGGCAAGCCAGCTCCCACAGGGTTTTGTGGTGTTGCGGGTTACTGTGGCAGTGGCGTGAGTACCTCGGCCTTATCATCCATGACCATCACCACCAGCAACCTGGCCGGCTTGGTCTGGCTGGCATTGCTCGATTCAAAGTGCCGCGACCCGGCCGGCTCATAGAACGATTCACCGACCTTGTAGGTGACCGCCTTCTCATCATTCACCCGCGAGGTGATTTCGCCTTCCAGCACGTAGGCCACGGCGGTGCCGGTGTGGCTGTGAGGGACGGTGGCTTGCCCGGGTGCATAGTCCACGGTGAGCATGATGGTTTTCTTGCCGGGCACGTTGGTCAGCGCGTGTTCTTGCAGGACCTTGATCGACTCCTGGTTGTACACCGGTTCGTGGGCAAATACGGCAAAGGAGGCGAGCATCAGGGAGGCAGTGAGCAGTCGTTTCATGACGAAGTTTCCGAGTAGTTCGAGACCTGTTCACCCTACGCCGCGTGGCCGGGGTCACCAATGACCAATCCGGCGGTAAATCCCCTAGCCAATCTGCAGCAGGATGTCGCGCACCCGGTCCAGGGCCGGGTCGATGTCCAGGGTTTCGATGGCGCCAAAGCCGATGATCAAGCCCGGGCGTACCGGTGCGTCATGGAAAAACACCTCCAGTGGGTACAAGCCGACTTCCACCTGGCGCGCCAGCTGCATCAGCAGCGGGATATCGATCGCCACCTTGCACAGCGCCGCCATGTGGAACCCGGCCACGGTGGGCACCGCTTCGAACCAGGGCGACAAGTCCCCGGCCAGCCGTTGCAGGATGCGTTCACGGCGCCCTGCATACACGGTGTGGCAGCGGCGGATGTGCTTGAGCAGGTAGCCTTCGCTGATGAACTTGGCGAGGGCCCATTGCGGCAAGGTGGAGCTGTGCTGGTCGGTCAATTGCTTGGCCTTGAGCACGGCGCCATGGATTGCCGGCGGCAGCACCGCGTAGCCCAGGCGCAACTCGGGCAGGAGGGTTTTCGAGAAGGTGCCGACGTAGGTCACTACGCCACGGTTGTCCATGCTTTGCAGGGAATCGGTGGGGCGGCCTTCGTAGCGGAATTCGCTGTCGTAGTCGTCTTCGATGATGATCGCCCCCAGCTCGAAGGCGCGGGCCAGCAGGGCTTCGCGGCGTGGCAGGCTCATGGGCATGCCGAGGGGGAACTGGTGGGACGGCGTCACGTAGATCAGGCGCGTGCCGTCGGGGATCCTGTCGACCTGGATACCCTGTTCGTCCACCGGCACACTGGCGACGCTGGCTCCCATCGCCACGAACAGCTGGCGTGCGGGGCTGTAGCCGGGGTCTTCCATGGCGACGATGCTGCCGGGTTCCAGCACCACGCGGGCGATCAGGTCCAGCGCCTGCTGTGCACCGTTGGTGACCACGATGTCGCTGTCACGGCATTTCACGCCGCGCGAAAACGCGATATGCCCGGCGATGGCACTGCGCAGGGCGGGCAGGCCTTCGGGCTGGCTGTAGAAACCGCTGTTCTGCGCAATGCGTCGCAACGCATCCTGGGTGCAGCGCCGCCATTCATCCTGGGGGAACTGATTGCGGCTGGTGGCGCCGCCGATAAATTCGTAGCGCAAGGTGCTGTCGCGCGTGGGGTGGCGCATGGGTGAGGGCAGTGATTGCCACCGGGCCAGGCTGGCGGCGCAGGCCAGGTCGGTGGCCGATTGCGGGCGTTCCGCCTGCGGCGCATGGGCGTTGACGAAGGTGCCGCGGCCGGTCTTGCCCACCAGCAGGCCTTCGTAGGTCAGGGTGGCGTAGGTGTCGGACACGGTCTTGCGCGACACACCCAACTGTTCGGCCAGCAAGCGGCTCGGCGGCAATTGCGCACCGGCGGCGAGGCGCCCGGAGCTGATGGCTTCGCGCAGTTGCTGGTACAGCTGTTCGGCCAGATCCTTGCGGCCGTTGATCACGACGTGCAGTTCCATGTTGTATCCCAAGGCTTCAGTCTGCGCCAAGACTACGCGCTGGCGCGGTGGCTGCAAAATGGTCTGCGCATAAACCGGCCGATTGGCTATAGGGCTTATGCCGTGGGGGTTCTAGGCTGGGGTGTCACTTCAGAGAAACACTCCATGGAACCCCGTCTGGATTACTACACCGCGTCCCCGCAAGCGCTCAAGGCCATGTTGATGCTGGAGGCGAACACCTTTGGCCTGTCGATCGAACAGCCGTTGCTGGAGTTGATCAAGATCCGCGTGTCGCAACTCAACCACTGTGGCTTCTGCACCGACATGCACTCGATGGCGGCACGCCAGCGTGGTGAGACCGAGCGGCGTTTGTTTGCGCTGTGCGTGTGGCGCGATTCACCGTTTTTCACTGCGCGGGAGAAGGCCGCATTGGCCTGGAGCGAGTCGGTGGCGACGTTGCCCACCTCCCAGGTGTCGGATGAACTGTTTGCCGCCGTGCGCGTGCAGTTCAGCGAGGAGGAACTGGTGGACCTGACCATGGCGGTGTCCAGCATCAGTGGCTGGAACCGCTTGGCGGTGAGCTTTCGCCAGCAACCGCCGAATGTTTGATTGGGCTGAGCAGAGCTCAATCTGTGGGCCAGTCAGGTACTTTGCCAGCTGTGCTGCCGTCATCGCAGGCAAGCCAGCTCCCACAGGGGATTTGTGGTGTTGGTGGGGTTGTGGTCTGGCTTTGGGAGTTGGAGCCGAGCGCGTTCTGCCTGCTGATGGAGATTAAAGGTGGGAGCTGGCTTGCCTGCGATAGCGGTGGGCCAGCTCCCACAGGCTCAGGACAGAAACCCACCATCCACATTCAGCGCAACGCCGGTGGTGTAGCTCGACGCATCGCTCGCCAGATACAGCACCGCACCCGCCATCTCACTCGGGTCGGCGACGCGCTTGAGTGGGATCTGCGCCAGCGCGGTTTTGAGGATGGCGTCGTTCTTCACCAGTGCCGAGGCGAACTTGGTGTCGGTCAGGCCCGGCAGCAGGGCGTTGCAGCGAATGCCGAACGCCGCACATTCCTTGGCAAACACCTTGGTCATGTTGATCACGGCTGCCTTGGTCACCGAGTAGATGCCCTGAAACACGCCCGGGGAGATGCCGTTGATCGACGCCACGTTGATGATGCTGCCGCCGCCGTTCTCGCGCATCAGCTTGCCGGCTTCCACCGACATGAAGAAGTAGCCGCGAATGTTCACGTCCACGGTCTTCTGGAACGCGCCGAGGTCGGTGTCCAGCACGTTGCAGAACTGCGGGTTGGTCGCGGCGTTGTTGACCAGGATGTCCAGGCGACCGAACTGTTCGCGAATGCCGGCGAACACCTGGGCAATCTGCTCCATTTCACCGATGTGGCAGGCAATGGCCGTGGCCTTGCCGCCGTCGGCGATGATCGCGTCGGCCACGTGCTGGCAACCGTCCAGCTTGCGGCTGGAGACAATCACGTGGGCGCCTTGCTGGGCCAGCAACTTGGCGATGGCTTCACCGATGCCACGGCTCGCGCCGGAAACAAAGGCAATCTTGCCGTCGAGGTCGAACAGGTTGGTCTTGGACATGGGGGTTCCTTAGAGGGCTGATTTAGCGATCACATTCAGGCTCATCTGCTCCAGCAGCTTGTTCATGTGGATGAACTGCGCAAAGCGTTTGTCCTGGGTCTGGCCATGGAAGAAGCGGTAGTAGATCTGCTGCACGATGCCGGCCAGGCGGAACAGGCCGTAGGTGTAGTAGAAGTCGAAATTGTCGATCTGGATGCCGGCGCGTTCGGCATAGTAGTCGACGAACTCGCGGCGGGTGAGCATGCCCGGAGCGTTGCTCGGCTGGCGGCGCATCAGTTGCACCGGTGCCGGGTCGGCGGCTTCGATCCAGTAGGCGAGGGTGTTGCCCAGGTCCATCAGCGGGTCGCCGAGGGTGGTCAGCTCCCAGTCCAGCACGCCGATGATCTGCATCGGGTTGTGCGGGTCGAGGATCACGTTGTCGAAGCGGTAATCGTTGTGCACGATGCTCGATGTCGGGTGGTCGGCCGGCATCTTCTCGTTGAGCCAGGTGCGCACGGCGTCCCAGCGTGGGGCGTCGGGGGTCAGGGCTTTTTCGTAGCGATCGCTCCAGCCGCGGATCTGCCGCGCCACATAACCTTCGGGCTTGCCCAGGTCAGCCAGGCCGCACGCGGTGTAGTCCACCTGATGCAGTTCGACGAACTTGTCGATAAAGCTCTTGCACAGGGCCTCGGTCTTGGCGGCGTCCAGGCCCAGTTCGGGCGGCAGGTCGGAGCGCAGGATGATGCCGTTGACGCGCTCCATCACATAGAACTCGGCGCCGATCACCGACTCGTCGGTGCAATGCACGTAGGCCTTGGGGCAGTACGGAAAGCCGTCCTTGAGTTGGTTGAGAATGCGGTATTCGCGGCCCATGTCATGGGCGGACTTGGCCTTGTGGCCGAAGGGCGGGCGGCGCAGGACAAATTCCTGGCCGGGGTATTCCAGCAGGTAAGTCAGGTTGGACGCACCGCCCGGGAACTGGCTGATGGTCGGCGTGCCGCTCAGGCCGGGGATATGGGCCTTGAGGTAGGGATCGATCAGGCTGGCATCAAGTTCTTCGCCTGCTCGGATCTGGGTCGATTGGTCGTTCAGCGCCATGCTTATCCCTTCTGCTTATTCTAAAGGCCTCGGACTATTTCCTAATCTAATGCGCACCACCGCCCAGCGACAAGGTCGGGGCGGCTTAATAGGTTAGCGTGTTGGATGATGATCAGCGTGCCTGATCGGTCATTTTGCGGGCGGGGGCAATGCGACGGGCGTGAGTACCGGGCGACCGGCGAAGTACTCCAGCAGGTTGTCGGCCACGCGCTGCACGGTGTCGTGGGCGGCTTCCGGCGACAGGCCGGCGACATGGGAGGTGAGCACGGTGTTGCTCAAGCGCTTGAGGGCGTCGGGTACCTGGGGTTCGTCGTCGAATACGTCCAGGGCTGCGCCACCGATGCGGCGTTGCTCAAGGGCGGTCACCAGGTCGGCGGTGACGACCACGCTGCCGCGTCCGATGTTGACCAGGAAACCATTGGGCCCGAGTGCGTCGAGTGCGTGGCGATCGATCAAGTGGCGGGTGCTGGCGCCGCCGGGCGTGGCGAGGATCAGGAAGTCCGAGGTGCGCGCCAGCTCCACGGCTGTTGCGCAGTAGGTGTAGTCCACATCATCGCGCGGCTGGCGGTTGTGGTAGCTGATTTCCATGCCGAAACCCAGGGCCGCGCGCTTGGCGATCTCCAGTCCCACGGCACCCAGCCCGAGAATGCCCAGCTGCTTGCCGCCCAGGGACGGGCGCATGACCTTGGGCCATTCGTTGCGCCGTACGGCGGCGTCGGTCTGCGGGATGCCGCGCACCAGCGACAGCAGCAGCGCCATGGCGTGGTCGGCCACTGACGGTGCGTTCACCCCCGCGCCGTTGGTGACGACGATCCCACGATTGCTGGCGGCTTGCAGGTCCACATGTTCGTAGCCGGCGCCGATCACGCAGATGATTTCCAGCAAGGGCAGGGCGGCGATTTCTTCAGCGTACAAACCCAGCGGGCCACGGGTCAGCACGGCTTTGATTTGGCCACCGTGGGCCTTGATGGCCTGGGCGCGTTCGGCGGGCGTTGGCGCCAGAATCACGTGGAAGTCATCGTTTTCGATGATGTGCAAGTATTCGTTGATGGTTTCAACCAGAACCAGAACAGTGATGGACATCGGAAGGCTCTTCCTGAAGGGTTTGAGGGGGGAGTATGCGGGATTTGTAAGACTGAGCGTTTTACTGAGATAGAAAATTTTCTTCTTGCGTAAGGCCATTCTGAATTTTCTGGCCGTTCGTCCCGGGTGTATTTGCTGGGCCAGACTTTGCGGACTTTCCCTCTAGCAGAGACGACATGGATGCCTGTTCCTGCAACGCTCGAAGAAGAGATTCAATGGACCCCGTATGGATACAAACACTACCCTTCGATCGCTGTACCCTGGAGGGCAGTCATTGCCGGAACCTTGGACGGTCCGGCCAAGTACAGGCCAGGTATTGCTATTGAAATACTTGAAAGAGAGGCCTATAAAAATGGAACGCCAACCACCAATGGGAGGCCTTGGAAAGTGATGGAGCATCAACACTGTATAGGTGCCTGCCAAGGCAAACTCAGCCGCTGGGCTCGAATAGAACTGAGCGGTGGCGCTATCCATGGTCATCCTATTTCTGAACAGGAATTCAGGAGGTTAACAAATTGATTCCACTCAAGTTCGCCGGTGGCACGATTACTCATGACGATTTATCGCTCCTGCAGGAGTGCGCTGTGTCGGAGCAGGTCGATCTGCTGAAAGAAGACATGCTTCAAGTTGAATATGCTGGCGGCCTACTCCTGGATGTAGGTTGGTACCCGGAGTTCGACGCAGCGGGTGGTTTTCGGATAAATGTCATCAGGAATTGCGACTGGGGCCGGCCTGTTGTTGCACTGACGGCCCACGAAACCGCTGAGCTCCTGGAGAAGCTGGATATCGCGCAGAACGCCATAAAAGGCGAACTGCACAATTTTCCTTTAGGAAACTCAGCTTTTTAGCCGATCAACCCCAAATATCCATAGCCCTCACTCGCTTCACAAATGCCCCTGCCAATGTCGCATTGTGATGCTCGATGATCGCCTGCGCGTTGAGCGCTGGAGTGTCCATGCAAGTGTGGCCATCTTCGGGTAGCACCACCGAGAACCCCAGCTCAACCGCCACTCGGCAAGTCGTGTCGATGCAGAATTGGGTTTTCATGCCCACGATCACCAGTTCGTTGATCTGCGCCGCATTCAGTTGCTGCGCCAGGTCAGTCCCCAGAAAACAGCTCGGGCGGGTTTTATTGAACAGGTGGTCGCGGGACTCATCCACGTCCAGGCCGTGCCACAGCTGCCACAGCGGGCTGCCCGCTGCGATCGGCGAGCCTTCTGGGCCGGTGTGGCGGGCGACGAAGATCGGCGCGTTGGCGTTGCGGGCGCGAAGGATCAATTGGTTGATGGTGGCGAGTACGCGTGCGCGCTCAAAAGGCTTCTCCGGGCCGTCGTAGAGACCAGTTTGCATGTCGATGATCAGCAGGGCGTCAGCCATGGTGTTGCTCCTTGTGATTGCCAGGTGGGCGGAGCAATAAAAAGGCCCCGTCCATTGCTGGCGGGGCCTTGGGTTGAATCTGTGAGGTGTTTAGCTTGACCACCCACAGCCACCGCGCGACCCGCCGTTAGCGGTCGTGGTGGTGGTACGGGTGAGGTGCAGCTGGATAAAGTTCATGGGCCGATCATGCTGAGATCGACGCCAGGTTGTCAACAAATGTGTCTGACTTGGGTGCGGCGTGTCGATATACCACGCCACCGTTCCTCAGCTAAGTCTTTGCTTATTCACAAGAATCCCGGACAATCGCGCCCCTTCTATGGTCGGGGCGCTGCCTGTCAGGTTTTTCTGACTCGTCCCGGCCGTGTAAATGCGGAGATCCGACCGGATGAATGATCAGGCCAATAGCGTTGACGAACGCTATGCATCGACACCTGCAACCCTCACAAGCTGGAGCCGCCAGGACACCACCTGGATGCTTGGCCTGTTCGGCACGGCCATTGGCGCCGGCACCTTGTTCCTGCCCATCAACGCTGGCCTGGGCGGTTTCTGGCCGCTGTTGATCCTGGCGCTGCTGGCATTCCCGATGACGTTCTTCGCGCACCGTGGCCTGACCCGCTTTGTCCTGTCCGGTCGTGACGGCTCCGACATCACCGACGTGGTCGAAGAGCACTTCGGCATCACCGCTGGCGCGATGATCACCTTGTTGTACTTCCTTGCGATCTTCCCGATCCTGCTGATCTACAGCGTCGCATTGACCAACACCGTGGGCAGCTTCATGGAACACCAACTGCACATCATGCCGCCGCCACGGGCGATCCTGGCGTTTGTGCTGATCCTCGGCCTGCTGGCCGTGGTGCGTTGTGGTGAGCAAGTGATCGTCAAGGCCATGAGCCTGATGGTGTACCCGTTTATCGTCGCCTTGCTGTTCCTCGCGGTGTACCTGATCCCGCATTGGACCGGTGGCATCCTCAGCACCGCCAGCGTGGTGCCGGAGCCCTCGGCGTTGCTCAGCACCCTGTGGCTGGCGATTCCGGTGATGGTGTTTTCGTTCAACCACTCGCCGATCATCTCGGCCTTCGCGGTGGACCAGAAGCGCCAGTACGGCGTGCATGCCGATGAGCGCAGCTCGCAGATCCTGTCCCGCGCGCACCTGTTGATGGTGGTGATGGTGCTGTTCTTCGTGTTCAGCTGCGTGCTGACCCTGTCGCCGGCGCAACTGGCCGAGGCGAAAGCGCAGAACCTGTCGATCCTGTCGTACCTGGCCAACCACTTCGACAACCCGACCATCGCGTTTGCCGCGCCGTTGATCGCGTTCGTGGCGATTGCCAAGTCGTTCCTGGGCCACTACATCGGCGCCAGCGAAGGCCTCAAGGGCCTGGTGGCCAAGACTGGTCGCCGCCCGGCTCCGAAGACCCTGGACCGCATGACCGCCGCGTTCATGCTGGTGGTGTGCTGGATTGTCGCCACGCTGAACCCAAGCATCCTCGGCATGATCGAATCCTTGGGCGGCCCGGTGATTGCGTCGATTCTGTTCCTGATGCCGATGTACGCGATTCGCAAGGTGCCGGCCATGGCCAAGTACCGTGGGCAGGCGTCCAATGTGTTTGTTACGGCGGTAGGCCTGGTAGCGATTACGGCGGTGGTGTATTCGCTGATTCCTTGAGCCTGAGTACGGTCTCTAGGACGGTAGAGTTCTAAATTGTGGGAGCTGGCTTGCCTGCGATAGCGGTAGTTCAGTCACTGTATGGGTGACCGATACACCGCCATCGCAGGCAAGCCAGCTCCCACTTTTGGTTTGTGGCGCTGCAACTACAGTATTCCGGGCAATAGAAAACGCCGCGCATCTTGCGATACGCGGCGTTTCGTTGATCGGCGTTTTTTGTGGACGGGGATCAACCCGTGACCCGGCAATGAGGGCTAAGCTTGTCGGCTTATGGGTTTCTGCCCTGGAAACCCCGAAGGTTGGCCCGATTGAATACTCAAACCCCTCCCGCCATTGTCGAGTCCTCTACCCGCACCCAAGACCTGCTCGCCGGGCTCTCCATCGCCGGGCTGTTGCTGCCCGAGGCGGTGGCCTATTCCAGCATTGCCGCACTGCCACCCCAGGCCGGGGTGATCGCCTTGTTTGCCGGGTTGCTGTGCTACGGCCTGCTGGGCACCAGCCGCTTTGCGATTGTCTCGGCCACATCGTCGTCGGCAGCGGTATTGGCCGCAGCCACCGCCAGCCTGGCCGGTGATGACCCGGCGTTGCGCCTGTCCCTGGCGTTCGGGCTGGTGCTGGTGACCGGGGTGTTTTTCCTGCTGGCCGGGTTGTTCAAGCTGGGTGGCGTCACCTCGTTTATTGCCAAGCCCGTGTTGCGCGGCTTTGCCTTCGGCCTGGCGTTGACCATCATCCTCAAGCAGTTGGCGGGCGTGGTGGGCGTACACCTGAGCGACAACAACCTGATCCGCTTCCTTCCGCAATTGCTGGAGCAGTGGCCAAGTTGGAACTGGCCGGCGGCGCTGGTGGCGGTGGTGGCCTTGGGCGTGCTGTGGCTGTGCGCGCGCATTCCGCGCCTGCCGGGCGGGTTGCTGGTGGTGGTGCTGGGGATTGTTGCCGGGCAATACCTGAACCTTGAGGGCCATGGCGTCGGATTGATCGGCATGATCGACCTGCGCCTTGAGCTGGGGCATTTTCCGGTGCTGCCGTTCGCCGACTGGCTGCGCCTGGGCGAATTGGCGTTTGCCTTGGTGATGATCCTGTACGCGGAGTCCTACGGTTCCATCAGCTCGTTCGCGCTTAAACACGGCGACCGTGTGTCCTCCAATCGCGACTTGCTGGCGTTGGGGGCGGCCAATCTGGTGTCTGGGTTGTTTCACGGTATGCCAGCGGGTGCCGGGTATTCAGCGACCTCGGCGAATGAAGCGGCCGGCGCCGGTTCGCGTCTGGCCGGTATCGTCGCGGCGTTCGTGGTGTTGGTGATTGTGTTGACAGTGCTGCCTTATGTCGCGCTGACGCCGGAGCCAGTGCTCGCTGCCATTGTCATCTACGCGTTGGGTCGCGGCTTGAGCCTGCAACCCTTGGGGCGCTACTTCATTTGGCGGCGTGACCGCCTGCTGTTGATCTGCGCCGTCGCGGCGGTGCTGGTGCTTGGCGTGCTGGATGGCTTGTTACTGGCGGTGGCGATCAGCGTGGTGTTGATGCTGCGTCAGATGTCATCGGCTGATATCCAAGTGCTGGGCCGCCTTGGCGATAGCCATGACTTTGTTGATCAACAGCACCATGCGGATGCGTCGCCAGTGCCGGGCGTGCTGATCGTGCGGCCCAGCGAAGCGCTGTTTTTTGCGAATGCCGAGCGCATCCTGGGTGCGGCGTTGCGCCTGATGCGGCAATCGTCAGTGGAGGTGGTGGTGCTGAGCCTGGAGGAGTCCCCCAACCTCGACGGCACCAGCATCGAAGCACTGGCGGCGTTTTTTGCGCAGGTGCGCGCGGAGGGCAAGCGCCTGGTGCTGGCGCGCGTGCGGCATGGCGCCCGCGAAGTGTTGCAGGGCTTGCCCGAGGCGTTGCCACCGCAGGTGCTGCTCAGCGGCTTGAGTGTGGATGGCGCGGTGCAACTGGCCAAATCCCAGGCATAAAAAAACGCCGCGTATCGTGGGATACGCGGCGTCTTTTACATCAACATCTTAGGCTTGAATCACCGGGATGTTGGCGCTTGCTGCGATCTTGCGGAACTCGGCGATCTGGTCGAAGTTCAGGTAGCGGTAGACGTCACTGGCCATGGTGTCCAGTTTCGCTGCGTAACCCATGTACTCTTCGACGGTCGGCAGGCGACCCAGGGTGGAAGCAACTGCCGCCAGCTCAGCCGAAGCCAGGTAGACGTTCGCGCCGTCACCCAGACGGTTCGGGAAGTTACGGGTCGACGTCGACACAACGGTCGAATTCGGCTCGACACGTGCCTGGTTACCCATGCACAGCGAGCAGCCCGGCATTTCCATGCGCGCGCCAGCCTTGCCGTAGATACCGTAGTAGCCTTCTTCGGTCAGTTGGTGAGCGTCCATCTTGGTCGGCGGCGACAGCCACAGACGGGTTGGCAGCTGACCCTTGACCTGTTCCAGCAGTTTACCGGCAGCGCGGAAGTGACCAATGTTGGTCATGCACGAACCGATAAACACTTCGTCGATCTTCTCGCCGGCAACGCTCGACAGCAGACGGGCATCGTCCGGGTCGTTTGGCGCGCAGAGGATAGGCTCGTTGATTTCCGACAGGTCGATCTCGATGACTTCGGCGTATTCCGCGTCGGCATCGGCTTCCATCAGCTCCGGGTTGGCAACCCAGGCTTCCATCGCTTGGGCGCGACGTTCCAGGGTACGCGGGTCGCCGTAGCCTTCACCGATCATCCAGCGCAGCAGGGTGATGTTGGAGTTCAGGTATTCGGTAACGGATTCTTTCGACAGCTTGATGGTGCAACCGGCAGCCGAACGTTCAGCCGAGGCGTCGGACAGCTCGAAAGCCTGTTCCAGCGTCAGGTCGTTCAGGCCTTCGATTTCCAGGATGCGGCCGGAGAAGGCGTTCTTCTTGCCTTTCTTCTCTACGGTCAGCAGACCCGATTGGATCGCGTAGTAAGGAATGGCATGAACCAGGTCACGCAGGGTGATGCCAGGTTTCATCTTGCCTTTGAAGCGCACCAGGATCGATTCCGGCATGTCCAGTGGCATGACGCCAGTGGCTGCGGCGAACGCGACCAGGCCAGAACCGGCCGGGAACGAGATGCCCATCGGGAAGCGGGTGTGGGAGTCACCACCGGTACCGACGGTGTCCGGCAGCAGCATGCGGTTCAGCCAGCTGTGGATGATGCCGTCGCCTGGACGCAGCGATACACCGCCACGGGTCATGATGAAGTCAGGCAGGGTGTGGTGGGTGGTCACGTCGATCGGCTTTGGATAAGCCGCGGTGTGGCAGAAGGACTGCATTACCAGATCGGTCGAGAAGCCCAGGCACGCCAGGTCTTTCAGTTCATCACGGGTCATTGGACCGGTGGTGTCCTGGGAGCCCACGGTGGTCATCTTCGGCTCGCAGTAGGTGCCAGGACGAACGCCTTTGCCTTCTGGCAGGCCGCACGCCTTGCCGACCATTTTCTGGGCCAGGGTGAAGCCTTTGCCGGTGTCGACAGGTGCTTCAGGCAGCTTGAACAGGTCGGTTGGGCCCAGGCCCAGTTCGGCACGCGCCTTGTCGGTCAGGCCACGGCCGATGATCAGCGGGATACGACCGCCAGCGCGGACTTCGTCCAACAGCACCGGGGTCTTCATTTCGAAGGTGGTGATGACTTCGTCGGTGCCGTGCTTGCAGACCTTGCCAGCATGCGGGTACAGGTCGATCACGTCGCCCATGTGCATGTCGGAAACGTCGAATTCGATTGGCAGTGCGCCGGCATCTTCCATGGTGTTGTAGAAGATTGGAGCGATCTTGGTGCCGAAGCAGAAACCGCCAGCGCGCTTGTTCGGCACGTAAGGGACGTCGTCGCCGAAGAACCACAGTACGGAGTTGGTCGCCGATTTACGCGACGAACCGGTACCGACCACGTCACCGACGTAGGCGATCGGGAAGCCTTGGCCGCGCATCTCTTCGATCTGCTTCATCGGGCCGGTCTTGCCTTGCTCGTCCGGCACGATACCTTCGCGCGCCATTTTCAGCATGGCCAGGGCGTGCAGCGGGATGTCAGGACGGGACCAGGCATCGGGAGCAGGGGACAGGTCGTCGGTGTTGGTTTCGCCGGTCACCTTGAATACGCGCAGGCTGATCTTGTCGGCCAGGGTAGGGCGGTTGCGGAACCATTCGCCGTCAGCCCAGGACTGGATCACGCCTTTGGCGTGCTCGTTGCCGTTCTTGGCTTTTTCGGCCACGTCGTGGAACGCGTCGAACATCAGCAGGGTGTGCTTGAGTTGGGCGGCGGCGACAGGTGCCAGCTCGGCATCGTCCAGCAGCTCGACCAGGGTCACGATGTTGTAGCCGCCTTGCATGGTGCCAAGCAGTTCAACAGCGCGCTGTTTGCTGATCAGGGGGGAAGTGGCTTCGCCCTTGGCCAGGGCAGACAGGAAACCGGCCTTGACGTAGGCAGCTTCGTCAACACCAGGTGGAATGCGGTTGGTGATCAGGTCAACGAGGAATTCTTCTTCGCCAGCCGGAGGATTTTTCAGCAGCTCGACCAGGCCTGCGGTTTGTTCGGCGTTAAGCGGCTGGGGAACGATACCCAGGGCTGCACGCTCTTCGATATGTTTGCGGTAGGCTTCAAGCACAGTTATTACCCTCATCAGTGGTCCCACGGGACGCTCATCCAGAAATGAACGGCACGCATGCGCTCGGGGGCTTTTTGGGCCGCAAAGCCAGCGCTGCCGGCATTCCTCACAGAAGCTGCTTTCAAAGTTTTACGCCTGCAGAACGGGGCTGATGAGGGTTGGCGAGGGCATTGACCTACCGAGTCATTGACCATCGCCAACACCGTTCTGAAGGAACGACTGTGCTCGTGACGCTTTGAAAACAGCTTCCAGCGGATTATTGGCGCCTTACAAGGCCGGATGATTCTACGGCAAAAAAAATCTAAAGGTAAGTTGCCTAACCAAGTTTGCAGGGTGATAGAGGTTAGACAAAGGGCTAACATGGCGCATTGTTTCGCTGATTTGCGTGTTGTTGCCCATGTCCAACCAAACCATCAAGACCCCCTGCGTAGGCCTGTGCTCCACGGTCTACGGCGATCTCGTGTGCCGTGGCTGCAAGCGTTTCCACCACGAAGTGATCCAGTGGAATGGCTATAACGAAGAAGAGAAACGTGCGGTCTGGCTGCGCCTGGAGCAGCTGTTGGTGCAGGTGATGGCCGGCAAGCTGGAGGTTTTCGACCCCAAGACCCTGCGCGGCCAGCTGGAACAACGCAAGATCCGCTTCGTGCCGCACCAGTCGGAGTATTGCTGGGCGTACCAGTTGATTGCCCGGGGCGCGCGGGTGATCTCCAATCTGGAGGCCTATGGCATGGTGTTGTTGCCGGAGTTTCGTGACTGGGCCTTGCCGGATTTGCGTGACGCGATTGATCGGGAGTTTTTTATCCTGTCTGAGGCGCATTACCAGCGCTATATCGCGCCGGGGTTCCTCAGGGATGTGTTTGCTGACTGATGCCACAGGACCCCTGTGGGAGCGGGCTTGCCCGCGATTGCGGTGTGTCAGCCAAAGATTTGCCAACTGATCCACCGCTATCGTGGGCAAGCCCGCTCCCACATTTTGATCCTCGTCGCCCTCAGGATTTGGCCGCCAGCTCTTCCAGGTGATCCATCAGGCTCGCCGGCTTGAGCACCAACACGTCACTTTCCAGCTTGTCGAGCACCACCTCCGCCGTATTGCCGATCAACGCGCCGGAAATGCCGGTACGCGCCACCGTGCCGATGATGGTGACGGCGGCATGATGCTTGTGCGCCGCAAAGGGAATCAGCACGTCGGCAGGGCCTTCCTCGATGTGCAGCCTTTTGTCGTCGATATCGAATTCGGCCTGGAAGGCCCGGCACTGTTCCCGGTAGCGCGCTTCGATGGTTTCCTTGAGTTGGAACGTCGGGTCCGCCGCCGACAGCATGGGCGAGGGGTGGGCGCTGATCACATGCAACTGGGCCTTGGCCAGGCTGGCGATGTCGAAACCATGGCCGACGATTTCCGCGTGCAGTTCACGGTGTTCTGCGTCGGTATTGCCCACATCGATGGCCGCCAGGATCACGCCGCCCGCCCACGGCGTCGATGTCTTCACCAGCAGCACCGCCGTCGGGCAATAGCGCAGCAGCTTCCAGTCAGCGGGGGTCAGCAATGCCTTTTTCAGCGGGCTGTCGGGAAAGTGCTGCTTGATCACCAGCCCACAACCTTCAGCCTGCTGCACATCGATGATGGTTTCATGCAGGCTGTCATTCCATGCCTGTTCGGTGGTGACGCTGTAGCCGTCTTCCTGCAAGCCGGCCTTGAGCAGGCTCAACAGCGCCGAATGCTCATGCTTCTTGTCGCAGACCAGCAAATGCAGGTGCGCGCCGGTCACCCCCGCAATCAACTTGGCGCGCTTGAGGGCCAGGCTCTCCGAATGCTCGGGCTCGATGACCACCAGGATGCTGCGGATGGCTTGCATGTTCGGGTTCTCCATGAAAAAGGGGGGCATGGAACAACTATAGTTGCTGCCCGGCGCACGTCATGTTGATACACATCAAGGCCAGTGGCTGGTGGTCTGCGGCGTGGTCGGTATAATCGGCGCCCTTTTGTGATCCTTTGCCCGTGAGCCCGATGAACCTGCCCGAAATCCACGAATTCCTCGGCTGCCGCACCCCCGACGCCTGGGTCCAGGCGGCCTTGGCCGATCAGGAAACCCTGCTGATCGACCACAAGAACTGCGAATTCAAAGCCGCCAGCACCGCCCTGAGCCTGATCGCCAAGTACTACAGCCATGTCGACCTGATCAATATGATGTCGCGCCTGGCCCGGGAAGAGCTGGTGCACCACGAACAAGTCATGCGTCTGATGAAAAAGCGCAAGGTCGAACTGCGCCAACTGAACGCCGGGCGTTACGCTTCGGGTTTGCGTAAAGTCGTGCGCACCCACGAGCCGGTCAAGCTGGTGGATACACTGGTGGTCGGCGCCTTTATCGAAGCGCGCAGTTGCGAGCGTTTCGAAGCACTGGTGCCGCATTTGGACGAAGAACTCGGCAAGTTCTACTTCGGCCTGCTGAAAAGCGAGGCGCGCCACTTCCAGGGCTACCTCAAGTTGGCCTACCAGTACGGCGACGCCAAAGACGTGCCTCTGGTGATCGAGCGGGTGCGGGCAGCCGAGCAGGAATTGATCGAGTCACCCGACGTCGAGTTCCGCTTTCACAGTGGCGTACCAGCCTGAGGCGACGGCCACGCCAATCAACGCGGTGATGCCTGCCAGCAGCAGGATCACCGTTTGCACGCCCAGGGGCGCGGCCAACACGGCAATCACCAGGCCCGCCAGCGGTTGTGGCAGGTTGTTGAGCAAGGTGATCACACCGACGGTCTTGCCGAAGTCCTGCACGGGAATCACCTGCTGCCGCACGCTGCGCATGTACACGCTGTACATCTTGTCGAAGCCGATCACCAGCAAAAAGCCCAGGGAATACAGCCATAGCGTGGGGCTGATCGCCATGATCAGCGCGCCCAGGGCAATCATTGCGTAGGAAAGCCCGCCGAGCAGCTTCAATGGCAAGGTGGCGCGCGCCAGGTAGAACAGAATGACGATGGTCACCAGTGCGCCGGCCGCTTGCAGCAAGGCGTAGGCGTCTTTGCCGGCGACGTACAGGCCCGTGACCATCGCGGCTGACGTGGCCAGCGTGACGCCGATGATCAGGTTCACGCCCATGGTCAACGCAATCAGGCGCTTGAGCCCGGCGAGGTTGCCGATATGCCCGAACGCAATCCGCAGCGGCTGCACCCAGATATCCCGATGCTGCTCGAAAACGGCCGGGACGACCGTGCTGGAACGCTGCCACACGCGCATCGCCACGTCCGCCAGCACAAACAGCCCGGCAATCCCCAGCACTACCCAATGCCACGCCCAGACGTCCAGCATCAGCGCCGCCACCAGGGGGCCGAGCACCAGCCCGCTTTGGTCGGCGATCTGTGAATAGGACAGGGTCTTGGCATAGCTGTACTGCTGGAAGATATGCGGCATCAGCACTTCCCGGGCCATGATGCCCTGGGTGGTCAACACCCCGCACACAGCCGACAGCAATACGATCCAGTAGATGCCGTCGAACAGGCCGAACAGCGCCACTGCCACCACGCAGGCCAGCGCCCGATAGACCTGGCTGATATGCAGGATACGCACCGGCGGGTACTTGTCGCACAACGCCCCGCACAGCGGAAACGCGAGGAAGCGCGGCAGCGATTCGACGAAGAACGCCAGTCCGGCCCAGGCAACACTGCCGGTGGTCTGGAAGACGATCAACGGCACGATAAACAGCAGGATCTGATCCGCCAGCCGCGACAGGAACAGCGAGACAAAAAACGCCAGGTAATCCTTGCGCATACAACTCCCTGTGAATGGCGTTAAAGATTGCAGGCTATTTGTTAAAAAGTCTTAAAAGCATGAAGCTTCGTCGGGCCGTGCTGGCCAGTTGCTTAAGTTGCCCAGCTTGCCACCTATAATGCCTGCACTTCAATCTGCGTCGCACACTGAGAACTTATGGAAAACCTGGGTCTGGGCAAGGTATTGCTCGTTGAAGACGACGAGAAACTGGCAGGGCTGATTGCACATTTTCTGTCGCAGCATGGTTTTGACGTGCGGGTGGTGCACCGGGGCGATGAGGCCTTGGCGGCATTCCTGGATTTCAAGCCGAAGATTGTCGTACTCGACCTGATGTTGCCGGGCCAGAGCGGCCTGCACGTGTGCCGCGGCATCCGCAACGTCTCAGACACACCCATCGTCATCCTCACCGCCAAAGAGGACGACCTGGACCACATCCTGGGCCTGGAGTCCGGTGCCGACGACTATGTGATCAAGCCGATCAAACCGCCGGTACTGCTCGCGCGTTTGCGCGCCTTGCAGCGGCGCCAAGTGCCTGAACCCACGGTGCGCGGCTCCCTGGCGTTCGGCCGGCTGGCCATTGATCGCACGTGCCGGGTAGTCAGCCTGGGCGAGGAGAAGATCGACCTCACCACCATGGAGTTCGAATTGCTCTGGTTGCTGGCCAGCCACTCGGGCACGATCCTGTCTCGCGATGACATCCTCAACCGTATGCGCGGCATCGCCTTTGACGGCCTCAATCGCAGCGTGGACGTGTACATCAGCAAGCTGCGCGGCAAGCTGAACGACAACCCCCGTGAGCCGGTGTGTATCAAAACCATCTGGGGCAAGGGTTACCTGTTCAATCCGTTCGCGTGGGAGGTCTAGATGCTGCGGCTGTTTCTGCGCCTGTATGTGATCCTCGCGCTGGGTCTGGCGGGGGCCATCTGGCTGGTCAACTACACCTTTGACGAGTTGCTGCCCGAAGCCAACGAAACCTATAACCGCGAAGCCATGCGCGGCCCGGCGTATGGCTTGGTGGAGCAATTGCGCCCCGTGCCAGAGGCGGGCCGGGCGGCGCGCCTGGCTGAGTTGCAAAGCCATTACGGGCTGCACCTGAAATTGGTGGCGCGTGATCAGCTGAAGCTGAACTCCCGCGAACAGCAATTGCTGGCGGCCGGACAATTGGTGGTGCGTGGCGACTTCATGGAATTCATCGCCAATATCGACGGCGGTTCGCAACTGCTGGAAATCAAGCTCCCGGAAGAACCCAAGTGGTTGTACCTGTGGGCCTATGGGTTCCTCGGCCTGTGCCTGGCCATCGTCCTGTATTTCTGGGTGCGCCCGCACTGGCGGGACCTGGAACATATCCGCCTGGCCGCGCAGCGTTTTGGCGACAACGACCTTGGCTCACGCATCCTGCTGCCGCGCCGCTCCACCGTGCGTGAACTGGCCGGGCACTTCAACCAGATGGCCGAGCGCATCGAAAGCCTGATCGCCAACCAGCGTGAACTGACCAACGCGGTTTCCCATGAGTTGCGCACGCCGATTGCGCGCCTGTCGTTCGAGCTCGACCAGCTCAAGCAACAGGCCGACCCGGTCCTGCGTGGCGCGTTGATCACCGACATGTATGCCGACCTTGGCGAGCTGGAAGAAATGGTTTCCGAGCTGCTCACCTATGCCAGCCTGGAGCGCGGCGCGACCCAGGTCACCCGGGAAAGCATCGAGGCCCACAGCTGGCTCGACAGCGTGATCGGCAGCGTTGCGCTGGAGGCCGAGGCGGCGGGTGTGCAGCTGTCGTTGCGGACCTGTGAAGTGGACGTTATCCAGATCGAACCACGCTTCATGGCGCGGGCGGTGATCAACCTGCTGCGCAATGCCATTCGGTACGCCGAGCGGCGCGTGGAAGTGTCGCTGGTCAAGTTCGGCAATGGTTATGAAGTGCGGGTGTGCGACGACGGCCCGGGCGTGCCCGAGGACGGGCGGGCGAAGATCTTCCAACCCTTCATGCGCCTGGACGCCAGCCGTGATCGCCGCACCGGTGGCTTTGGCCTGGGTTTGGCGCTGGTGCAGCGGGTATCGCAGTGGCATGGCGGGCAAGTGGAGGTGTTGGATTCGGAGTGGGGCGGCGCGTCGTTTCGGATGACCTGGGCGTATGCCGAGTAACACCCTTGAATAATGTGAAGATCCACTGTGGGAGCGGGCTTGCCCGCGATAGCGATCTATCAGTAACAGATGTATTGACTGATCTATCGCTATCGCGGGCAAGCCCGCTCCCACAGTGTTTGTTTTTACAGGGTTTTATTGGGTTGCCAGGTCAGAACGTGTATTCCAGCACCCCCATCACCGACGTCTGCAAGCGCCGCTCCACAATCGGGCTCTTGCCCGCTTCGTCCGCCAGGTACTGCACATCGAGCAAGGTGGAGAATTGGGTGTGCTCGCTGATCGGCAAACTCCACACCAGGTTCATGCCGTTGCTGATATTGCCTGCACCGGCCTTGTAGGTCTTGAACCGGCTTTGTGCGGCCTGGCCCGTGGTCACGCCGTACCAGGTCTGCAGGTATTCACGGTCGCCAAAGTGGCTGCTGAGGCTGGCATCGACCGAGCCGTAGCGGCCGTCATAGAGGTTGGTGCCCAGGCTCAGTTCCAGGTGGGTGTAGGCCTTGCCGGTGTCCTTGTGGTCATCGTCCTTGAGCGCGTGTTCCAGGGTCGCACCGACGATGGCGCCGCCGAGGTTGTAGCTGGCGCTCACGCCTACTTGCGCGCGTGACTTGATTTCGCCCATGCCTTTGAGGCGCTTGGAGCCGGCATGCATCGACTCGTTCTTATCCTTGCGTGATGCGCTGGCGCCGATATAGGTGCTGAAGCTCAGGGCGTTGCCTTCGTAGCCCCAGCCCAGGCCCTTGTCGGTGTCGAGGAAAATCCCCCAGGGGCTGACGATTTTGCCGCCCAGCAGCGGCGCGGTCATGCGTTCGTCGCTGCCGCTGTAGCGGGGTGCGTTGCCGACGCCGGCCTTGAGGCTGTATTGCCAGTCCTCGGCAATGGCAGGCTCGGCTGCAGCGAGCAGGCACAACGAGGAAAGGGACAGGCATAGGTTTCTAGAGCGCATCAGGGGGTTCGTCCGTGTCAGAGGTTCAGGGGTGGGTGAGGTGAGTGGGTACGTTTGAACGCGTAGCCGGAGGCGCTGAGGCCATTGACTTGGCGGCTGACGGTATCGCCCAGGCCGTAGCCGTTGCCGGCCAGTACCGCGTGGGCGTTGTCGACGGGTAGCAGGATGTAATCGGTCAGTGGTTCGTCGTGCAATTGGCCGCGAATCACCAGAAAGCCTTGCTCCAGGCGCACGTTGATGCCGGTCAATGGCGCGTCGGGCTCATGGGTACTGAGGACCTGATAGGTGCCGATGGTGTCGGCCCATGCCTGGGGCAGGGGCGGCGGGTCGATGCGCTCGCCAATGGCGATACGTTGGCCGTGGCTGCGGGCGGTAAGCATTTGGCGCCCCTGTACAGTGACCATATCCAACTGCACGCGACCCAATTCGCCGAGGTCCTTGAGCCATAAACCGAGTACGCGTTTTTGCGCGCGCAACCAGCCTTGTTCGTCACGCAACAGCTCGAAGTCGAACCCGGCCAGCTCGCCGTACAAGCGATCATTGGCATCGCGGATACGAAATACACCCCAGGCGGTGGCATAAAACCCAGCCAGGCGCTTGCGGTCGATGGCGGCGGGCACGTGACGCAGCTTGAGCCCGTGGCTGGGTGCCTCACAGCCGTCGCCACACACCGGTTCTCCGGTTTGCGCCTGGAGCATCAGGCGCAGGGCATCGGTGGCCAGGCGGGCGACCAGGTCTTCGGCGCTGCTGTCGTTGGCCATGATGATGACGGCTAGTTGCTGGTCCGGCAGCAAGGTCAACTGCGCGGCAAAATCATCACCGCCGCCGCTATGTTGATAAGTGCGGATGCCGGGGCCGACGGGCTCATCGCCGCACGGCGCCAGGAACCAGCCCAGGCCAATCTGGCAATCGAAGTCGAGGGCGTTGCCGGTGTTTTGTTGGGTGAACATCTCGTCGATGGAACGTGCGCTCAGCACTCGCTCACCTTTGTACAAACCCTGGGCAAACAGCATCTGCACGTAGTGGCCAAGGTCCTTCGGGCTGGTCCACAAGCCTCCGGCGGCCAGGTCGCGAACCTGCGCATCGGTGCTCGCACTGCCATCCTGGTACCCCAGCGCGCGAAAGCCAGGGGTCGTGCCGGTCCCGATAAAGCTCGACTGGCTCATCTTCAGGGGCTTGAGCAGGCTGTTTTGCAGTTGGGCTTCAAAGCTCTTGCCGGTGCTGCGCTCAATGGCGGCGCCCACCAGCGCATAGCCAAGGTTGGAATACGCCACTTGTGAACCCGGCGGGCTGCTAAGCCACACACCGGATAGGCGTAGCGGCATCAGGCCCATGGCGAAGGTGCTGTGCAGGTCGCGCAGGTGTTCGCTGGGCAGGCCGGACTGGTGGCTCAGCAAGCGGCGCAGGGTGATATCACGGTCTGCCGCGTCCTGGTCTGGATGAAAGCGCGAGCGCACATGGAACTCGCCCAAGGCTTGCTGGATCGGCACATCCAGCCCCAGGCGCTGTTGCTCGACCAATTGCAGCGCCGCCGTGGCGGTAAGCAATTTGGCGATACCGCCGGCGCGAAAGGCGGTGTTGGGGGTTACCGCTACACCGTGGGCCTTGTCGGCCAGGCCAAAGCCGCGTGCCCAGATCAGTTCCTGACCATTGACCAGGGCAATCGACAGGCCTGGGATATTGCGTCGGGCCATTTCCTGGGGAATACGGGTTTGCAGGTGCCGGATGATCGCGCCGTAATCGCCCTTTTGTATGCGCGGCGAGGCCGGTGGCTGCCCTTGGCAACCGACGCTGCCCAGCAGGCAGCTCAGCAGCGCAATACTGCGCAATATGCGAAACATGGAGAGCACCCGGGTGGTGGTTTGGATGCTCGAATGCTAGGGGCGCGCCGGTTGACAGTCTTTGAGGGCTTTGTCGGGAAACTGTCAAAGATTGTTAATGCAGCAGTTGCGCAGGCTCAGTGCAGAACACGTTGGAGGAACTGCCGAGTGCGCTCTTCCCTCGGAGCACTCACCACCTGCCGGGCATCGCCCACTTCACAAATCAAACCATTGTCGAAGAAGGCGATTCGGTCTGCGGATTCGCGGGCGAAGGCGATGTCGTGGGTCACCATGATGATGGTCATGCCCGACTGCTTGAGCTTGCGGATCGTGTCCAGTACTTCGCCCACAAGTTCGGGGTCGAGGGCGGACGTCACTTCGTCAAACAGCATGTAGTCAGGCTGCATGGCCAGGGCGCGGGCAATCGCCAGGCGTTGCTGCTGGCCGCCGGAAAGGCTTGCGGGGCGCATGTCGGCGCGGTTCTCGAGGCCGACGAACGCCAGGTGGTCATGGGCCAGTTCCAGTGCCTGGGCCTTGGGGATCTTCTTCACCAGGCGCGGCGCAAGGGCCACGTTTTCCAGTGCGCTGAGGTGGGGGAATGCGTTGTACTGTTGAAACACAATGCCGAGTCTCTGGCGCAGCTTGTTCAGGTCGGTGCCCCTGGCGTGTACATCGGTGCCATCGACCAGGATGCTGCCCGCTTGGATGGGTTCCAGGCCATTGATGCACTGCAGCAAAGTGGACTTGCCGGAGCCGCTGGCGCCAATCAGGCATAACACTTCGCCCTTGCGGATTGTCAGGTTGATGCCCTTGATGACTTCAACAGGGCCAAAGCTTTTGCGGACGTCCTTGATATCAATCATGGTGCAGTACCTTTTCAAGATGGCGGCTGTAGCGCGAAATGGGATAGCAGATGGCGAAATAGAAAAGCCCGGTGCCGGCCAATACCAGCAGTGCCTCGTTTGAGCGGTTGATCAGGATCTGCGAGGCCCTGAGCAGTTCGATGTAGCCCACCACGCTCACCAGTGCGGTGTCCTTGGTCAGGCCGATCACCGTGCCAATCCAGCCTGGGAGCAGCGTGCGAAAGGCGAGTGGGGCGGATACATGGCGCAACTCCTGCCAGTAGCCCAGCCCGAGTGAGCGGCTGGCCTTCTTCAACTGCGGGCGCACCGATTGCAGGCCTGAGCGCACCAGCTCCGAGGTCAACATGCCCATGTACAGGCTGAGGACGACCACCCCGATCAGCAGCGGGCTCAGGGCAAAACCGGCCATGGCGAAAAAGCTGTTGGCGAGAATGAACTGGATGATCAGCGGAATACTGCGGATGACGTTGACCCAGGGGGCCAGTGCAAGACGGGCGACCCTGAACTCCTGGCGCAGCCAGCCGATCAGGACGCCGAGCAGGCTGCCGAAAAACGTTGCCAGTAACGTCAGCAGCAGGGTGTGCCAGATCCCCTTCAGCACGAACCCAACATCACCCCAGTGCAGGCCCGAATACGCGAGTTGAAATTGCATGGTGGCTTACCCCTTGAACACGCGCCAGAAGGTCAGTCGGGCGCCGCCCTCGATCAGCTTGGACATCACGTAGTACATCCCGGCGGCGACGATAAAAAACTCGAACGTCCTGAACGATTCGGATTGAGCTGCCTGGGTGGCGCCCGTCAGTTCGCGCAGGCCGATGATCATGCCCAGCGAACTGTTGAGCAGCGCCCAGTTGAGCTGGTTGACGTACGGGAAATAGACGACCCTGAACAACTGTGGAAAGACCACGTGCCTGTAGGCGGCGAAGGACGAGAGCCCCAGGGATCTGGCGGCCGTGTGCTGTTGCCTTGGAATGGCCTGCAGCCCGCCGCGAAAAATCTCGGCCAGGTAGCCCGCGTTGTTGAACGACAACGCCAACAGCATTGCCAGGTAGCTGGAAAAGTGCAGCCCCAGTGCGCCCAGGCCAAAATAAATCATGTAGACCTGGAAGAGTGCCGGGGTGTTGCGGGCGACTTCGACCCAGGTTGTGGCCAGTGCATGGCCGAGGCCTTTTTCCTGGCGCCGCAACAGGGTCAGCGCAAGGGCGATCAATGTGCCGATGACCATCGACAGCACGGTCAGCGCAAGCGTTGTCCGAGCGCCGTCGACGAGTTCGGGGAGCTTGTCCCACACCATTGACCAGTAAAACGTATATCCGAACATAACGCAGGCTCCGGGCAAGAGCGGCCAAGGTGCGCCGCTCAGGAATGGGGTTAGTAGTCCACGCCTGCAACCGCAAGCGAAGGCGCTTGGCCGTCACCGAAGTACTGCGCATAGAGCTGCGTGTAACGCCCGTTTTTCACCTGGGCCCAGACGAACGTCTTTACCCAGTTGAGCATCTGGGTGTCTGATTTTTTTACGGCGATGCCGCACAGGTCGGGCGGCGTGGGTGCAACACCCTTGATCGCGAGCGTCGGGAACTGGCCGCTCTGGATCAGCGCGGCGGCCGATGCGTTGCCGATGATCAGCCCGTCTATTTTTCCCTGGACCAGGGCCAGGTAGCTTTCCGCTTCGCTGCCGAACCCGGTGTAGCTGCCATTGGCGTCATTCCAGCCGGTGCGCAGCACCTGCAACTCCTGCTCGGTGGTGGTGCCGGTGACACCGCCGATGTGGCGGCCTTTCAGGTCGTTGAAGCTTTCAATGCCAGTGTCTTTGCGGGCTAGAACGACGTTGGTGTAGTTCACGTAGGGCTGGGAAAAACTCACGCTCATCGCGCGCTGGGGCGAGATCGAGGCGGAGGCGATCAGCACGTCGATGCGATTGGACACCAGCGCCGGAATGCGTTCGGAGGAGGGTGTTTCGACAATCACCGGTTTGACGCCAAGGGCTTTGGCCATGTCCTTGCAGTACTGGACGTCGTAGCCATCCGGCTCGTTGGCCGAATTGCGAAAGCCGGCAGGTGGATAGTCGAGCTGTACGCCACAGCGAAGGGTTTTTGCCGCAATGACCTGGTCCAGGGTCGAGTCGGCCGCGGTTGAAACCATCGGCGCGGTGGCTGCGAGGGCGAGCAAGAGGGTGCTGCTGACGTGGCGTGAAATGTTCATGGGAGAGCCCTGTTGTGGTGGGTATTGTTGTTTTTAGGGTTTGAACGTTTGTAGGTTGTATCCAATCGACTGTTGGTAAAAAATCTACCAAATGTTTAATCTCGGAAGAAGAGGGAGAGAGATGTTTTTTTGTGTGGTTGAGCGCGAAAATTCCGCTGTATCGTATAAATAACTATAAAAAACAAGTATCTATGTTTTGTTTGAAAGATGTTGCTGGTGTTGAAGTGTGACAGGAATTGACCGATCTGAAGCAAGGGATTGACAGGAAGTGTTTACTGTATCCAATCTTCTCTGGGTCGAATGGCTCGCTGGGTCAGCTGTGGCGGCCTTGCAGGGCAGTTCTTTTTTATCCGGGAAAGGTGTGGGTCATGAAGCACGTAATCGTCATTGGTGCCGGCATCGTGGGGCTGTCAACGGCGCACCATCTGCTCAAGGAGGGGGTGCGCGTTACCGTGATTGATCGCGACCCTGAAGGTGACAAGGCCTCGTTTGGCAATGCTGGCGGCATTGCCGTCACGGAGGTGGTGCCCGCCTCGGTGCCGGGGTTGTTGTGGAAGGTGCCAGGCTGGTTGCTGGACCCGTTGGGGCCCTTGGCGATACGGGCCACTCATGCCCCCAGCCTGATCACTTGGCTGCTGCGGTTTTCCAGCGCGGGCCGGCCAGCAGAAGTCAGGCGCATCGCCGCGGCACTGGCAGCCCTGAATACGCGGGTTTACACCGACCTCCTGCCGCTCCTCGCCGAAAATGGTCTGCTTGGAGAGCTGCAGCAACTGGGCGCCTTGACGGTTTACGAGAACGCGAAGGCGTTCGAAAGCGAGGCGGCGCAGTGGGCGCTCAAGCGTGCCTATGGTGTGGAGGTGCTTGACTTGAGTGGCGACGAAGCGCGGGAAATCGAACCGGCACTCGGCGCGTCCGTCGCCCGAGGGGTGTTTACGCCCCAGTGGTCCCATGTGCGAGATCCCAGGAAGCTCGTGGATGCGTTGCGCCAGTCACTGGTCGGCCGAGGACTTTGTATCCGGGTCGGCGAGGCGTGCAGTATCGGGCCGGGCGTCTTGGACGCTGCTGTATCGGTAGGGCTACACGATGGCCAGCGGGTGCTGGCCGACAGCGTGGTAGTGGCTGCCGGCGCATGGTCTGGGCAGTTGGCCCGCGACGTCGGCGACAAGGTGTTGCTGGAAAGCGAACGCGGATACAACACCACCATCGCAGCCCCGGGCGTTGTGTTGTCCCGTGAGGTCATCTTTGCAGAGCGCCACTTTGTCGCCACGCCGTTGAGCTGTGGCTTGAGGATTGGTGGCGCCGCCGAGTTCGGCGGGCTGAATGCGCCGGCGAATTTCCAGCGTTCCCGCGCGCTGGTGCGGTTGGCCGCTCACTATCTGCCCGGTTTACGGGCAGAGGGCGGTACGTATTGGGCGGGACATCGTCCGGCAACCCCCGACAGCCTGCCTGTGATCGGGGCGTCGCCGCGCAACCCGGCAGTCATTTATGCATTTGGCCATGGCCACCTCGGCCTGACGCAGGGCGCAACCACCGGGCGCCTGGTCAGCGATATTGCCCTGGGCAAGCCGCCGCAAATCGATCTCGCACCCTATGCAATCAGCCGCTTCAACTAAACCGCCAAGAAGGGGATTTTCATGTCACGTCATACGTTCTTCTGCATTGATGCGCATACCTGTGGCAATCCGGTACGCGTGGTAACCGCCGGCGCGCCTCTATTGCCCAATGTTTCGATGGCTGAAAAGCGCCAGATATTCCAGCGTGAGCATGATTGGGTTCGTCAGGCGCTGATGTTCGAACCGCGGGGCCATGATGTGATGTCAGGCAGCATTCTCTATCCGTCATCCCGTGAAGATTGTGACATCGGCGTGCTGTTCATCGAGGTCAGTGGCTGCCTGCCCATGTGTGGTCACGGCACCATCGGCACGGTAACGGCTGCGTTGGAGGCTGGCCTGGTGACGCCTCGAATCGAGGGCACGCTGGCAATCGAAGCGCCGGCAGGGCGTGTTGCCATCGACTATGTAAGAAATGGCGCACATGTAGAGCAGGTCCGCCTCTACAACGTTGCCAGCTACCTCCACGCCGCCGATGTGCAGCTCGACATACCGGGCCTGGGCACGTTGACGATCGACCTGGCCTACGGTGGGAACTTCTACGTGATCATTGAGCCGCAAGCGGGCTGGGCTGGCTTGGACTCAATGGCTGTCAGCGAGATCGTGCGCTTGAGTCCCTTGGTCCGCCAGGCAGCTCAGGCCCTGTTGGCACCGGTGCACCCGCTGGACACGCATATCCAGGGCGTCAGCCATGTGATGTGGTGTGACAAGCCCAGGAACGCTCGCGCCGATGCACGCAACGCGGTGTTTTATGGCGACAAGGCCATTGACCGTTCGCCATGCGGCACCGGCTCCTCTGCACGCATGGCACAACTGGTGGCCAAAAAGCGCTTGAAGGTAGGCGATGCATTTGTTCACGAAAGTATCATCGGTACGATGTTTGATTGTCGGGTCGAGTCGGCAACGGAGGTCGGTGCCTTTGCCGGTATCCTGCCAAGTGTTGCTGGCTGGGCCCGAGTCACGGGTCATAACACGCTGTTTGTGGATGACCGTGACCCGTTGGCGCATGGGTTTCAACTGGTGTGATCCGTTCGACTGCAAAGGCTTTGTGGTCGAAGGTGAGGCGCCCCGGGGTTCAGGCCCGAGTTTCTTTCTCGCGCTTTTTCTTGAGCAGCGTAACCAGGTCGGCGCCCGCCCGTTGAATATGCTTGCGCAGGAACTGAACGGCTTTCTTGGCGTCACCTTTTTCGCACAACCTGAGCAATTCACGGTGATCGACTTCGGCTTCTTTTTTGCCGGCGGTCAGCAGTAGTTGCAAGCGGATATAGCGATCTGTCTGGACGTTGATGCCTTGAACGATCGCCAAGGTCTGGACACGATCGGCCGCTGCGTAAAGGCTCTCGTGGAATAGCCAGTTGAGCTTGCCCCATTGCGCGATGTCGTCGTTGACATAGGCTGCTTCGAGCTGAGGCAGCAGCTGTTTGGTGGCAGCAAAATGCGCGTCTGTCATGTTCGGCAGCGAGCGCTCCAGCAACTCGGACTCCAGCAGCGCGCGCAGGTCGAACAGCTCCTCGATCTGCTCCGGTGGGATGGACTTCACCACCGAGCCCTTGTGGATCTGGGTGGTGATGAGGCCGGACGCCTCCAGCTCCTTGAACGCTTCACGCACGGGCATGCGGCTGACACCGTACTCGGTCGCAATCGTCTCCTGGATCAGTGATTCACCTTCTTTGAATTCACCGTTGAGAATCCGCTCGCGCAGTGATTCCGCAAGGGTTTCAGGCAAGCTTTGACGTTTGATGCGCAGGTTGGGCGAGGGTTCTTTTTTAGACATTCTTCAACTACTGGCAGGTGAATGGATCCAGGATTTGAGATCCTCCTTGGGCGATCATACCTCAGGCAAAGGAGTGTAGGACGCTTCCAATAGGTGAGAGCGAAACATTTCAGCATCAGCCTGCAACCATTGCTCCCGTCCGCTGGCCAATACCGAATGGATTCCGGTCCTGAAGCACGGGGGGTAGTAATGCCTGGGGGAAATCCTGGTAGCACACGGGCCGCAGAAAGCGCTGAATTGCCCGGCTGCCCACCGAGGTGGTACGCGCGTCGGAGGTGGCTGGGAAGGGGCCACCATGGACCATCGCATGACAGACCTCCACGCCTGTACCAAAACCATTCAACAGCACACGCCCAGCCTTTTTCTCCAGGCTGGGCAGCAGTGCGGCCAGTGCGGGGTAGTCGTTCGCGTGGGCGTGCACGGCAATCGTCAATTGGCCACCCAGCGCGTTGAGCACGCGGAGCACGGTGGCTGCATCGGGGCAGCGGACAATCAACGATGAGGCACCGAATACCTCATCGTGCAACGGTGGTTGTGCGAGGAATGCAGCGGCGCTCGTCGCAAACAAAGCGGGTTGCCCTTGAGCGCCAGTGCCCGGTTTGCCTCTGCCAAGCAGTACGGCAGAAGGCTGCGCGCGGAGTTTTTCGACGCCAGCGCAATAACTTTCGTAGATCTGGCGCGTCAGCATGGTTGCTGCGGGGCACAGGGCCAGGGCGTCGATGGCGGCGCGCTCAAAGGCCGCCAGTTCGGGGCCGTCAATGGCCAGGATCAATCCCGGGTTTGTACAGAACTGGCCGGCGCCCAAGGTCAGCGACGCTGTAAAAGCAGTGGCAATCTGGGGGCTTCGTTCGGCCAGTGCATGGGGCAGCAGGATGACGGGGTTGATCGCGCTCATTTCTGCATAGACTGGAATAGGTTCCTGGCGTGCGGCTGCGATACCCATCAGCGTTACGCCAGCCCGTTGCGAACCGGTGAAGCCAACAGCCTTGACGCGGTGATCGGCGACAAGCGCCTGGCTGATCGTGTGCTGCGAGTCGAACAACAGGGAAAACACCCCCTCCGGCAAGTTGCAGTCACGGACGGCTTGTTGAATTGCCTGCCCCACCAACTCGGACGTGCCCGGATGGGCAGAATGGGCTTTCACGATGACCGGGCAACCGGCCGCGAGTGCGGAGGCGGTATCGCCACCGGCGACCGAAAAGGCCAGGGGAAAGTTGGAGGCGCCAAATACCGCCACCGGGCCGATGGCAATGTTGCGCATTCGAATATCCGCGCGGGCTTGTGGTGTGCGGGAAGGGATTGCCGGGTCAATACGTGCTTCGAAGAAGTCGCCCTCGCGAACAACCGATGCGAATAGCGCAAGTTGGCCGACTGTGCGTGTGCGCTCGCTTTCGATGCGTCCGCGAGGCAGGCCGGTTTCGGCCATGCAGCGCTCGATCAATGCATCGCCCAACGCCAGGATGTGGCTGGCAATGGTTTCCAGAAAGACTGCGCGGCCCTCTGGTGCGGTTTCGCGGTAACGGTCGAAAGCGGCATCGGCCAAGGCGCAGGCGGCCTCAAGGTCGTCCAGGCTGGCGCCGCCGAATACGGGGGCAAGGGCTTCGCCGGTCGCGGCATTGATAGCCCGCAATTGCCCGTTTTTACCGGGAACCCTCGACTGGCCGATGAGCAGATGACCTGTAATAGACATGGTGGTTCTCACTTCATGGAGGGGGCGGGCCCGTGCACAGGTGCGAGGCCCGCGTTGTATCAGCCGTGTGCAGCCAGGGTGTCGATGGCTTTTTGCATGGTGTTGATGACGTACTCGCGCTCCCGGCCTACCAGGGCCAGGCGCGGCGCGCGCGTCCACTCGGGTGCGCCGTATACCAGGTGCTCGGCCAGCTTGATGTACTGCACCAGCTTGACGTGCACATCCAGGTGAAAGGAGGGCGTGAGGATGTGGTACAGCTTGCGGGCTTCGTCAAAACGTTGCTCGGCACAGAGGTTGAACAGTTTCACGCACTCTACCGGCCACACGTTGGTCATCCCGGACACCCAGCCGGTGACACCCAGTGCGCTGCTTTCGACGATCAGGTCATCGACTCCACAGAAGATGCTGAAGCGATTGCCGAACGCGACATACATGTCGGTGACGCGGCGGATATCACCGGTCTCCTCCTTGACGCAGACGATTTGCGGGGTATCCATCAGGTCTGCCAGGATCGCCGGCGTGCAGTCCACGCCGTACGCGATGGGGTTGTTGTAGATCATGATCGGCAGGTCGGTTGCACTGGCGATGCCCTTGTACCATTCGACCGTTTCGCGGTGGTCGGTCTTGTAGCCGAGGCTGGGGAAGACCATCAGCCCTTGTGCACCAAAGCTCTTGTACAGGGCCGCGTGTTTCTTCGCGGTGTGCAGGGTGATTTCGGCCAGGCCCGATAGCACGGGGACCCGGCCGGCGGCCACTTCGACCGCCGCACGAATCACCGACTCACGCTCCTGCAGGTTCATCGACGCGTTTTCGCCCAGCATCGGCAGGACGATGACGCCGGAAACACCGCCGGCGATCAGGCGTTCGATGCTGGCTCGGGTTGCCATCAGATCGACTTCGCCGTCAGGGGTCAGCTTGGTGGTGACTGCTGGGAAAACACCTTTCCAGATTGCCATTTTGGGTACCTTTCTTGTTGTTGGGAGTTGGCATGATGTGTCAACTGTATCCAATCTACAATCAAGGAATTTTGCTGTCCATCCCGATCTTGGTCTTTTTATGGCAAAAGAATTCTCTGCCTGCCTAGCAGCGAAAGGGGGGCAGGGAGGGCGAAGGCGCGAGGGGTGAGCGATTTTGCCCATAACGCGGCGCCACAAGGTGCCAGGCCATGTTGCCGCGCCACTGCTGATGCAGCGCCTGGGCGCATACCCGCATTTGCTCCTGGGTGCGCTCGTCATAGCCGAGTTCGGCAAGGCGCACTGGCAAGTGTTGCTGGGCGTGGGTAAAGCGTTCGGCCCACTGTTCAATGCGCAGCATCACTTCCTCGGCTGCGCGTTCGCTGGCATAACCTTGGTGGTGCCTCAGGTGGGTCAACAAGTTGTAGCTATCGTCGTCGGGGTTTTCCATGATGGGGAATGACAGCAGGTCATTGACGGCCTTGCACAAATTCAACGCCAGATTGCGCAGCTCTTGCCAGGGACCGCTGTAGTAAGCGGATGAGGCCAAGTGAATGTCGTGCACCAGGTAATTGAACTCCGTGCAGACCTGAAAACGCCAGCGTTTCGCCACAGGCACTCGTAGCCGTCCAGGGCCGGTTGGGTGTGATGGAGGCGATGCATCAGCGCCGTGCAGCAAGGCAACAGGTAGGTCGCATATTGTTCTGCGAGGCGTTGTTTCCACTGCGGTGGCATCAGGCGTGCGGCGCGCCGGACAATATCCGCGAGCCCGCGTGCGAGGGGTTCACGGCTGCGGCTATCGGAGGTAAACGCGCAGGCGTAGACCTCGCGAAAAAGTCGCTCCATGGCGTTGGGGTCGGTGCAGTCTTCGTCCGCGAAGTCGTCCTGGCAACTGAACCAGCCCAGCAGGTCGGAGAGAATCAGCAGTATGTCCAGCGGGGCATCACACCACAGATAGCCGGCATAGGTGCCTGGAAGGTAGATGTCCATCTGATGGGCCGCATGCGGTGTGGCTTGCAGCCCCATGTTTTGCAGCCATTGGCGGGTATGGTGTTGCGCTTGGTCGGTGTACGGGCTCAGGGGAAACGTCTCGGGTTGTTGCCATACGCTGTGCATCTCAGGCTCCTGGCAGGTGGGGGCGGAGAGAGGCTAAGTATTGAAGGCCTGACGTATGTCTTATAGCCAAAACTGCCTTTGGCTGTGGGCGGCTATTTATATTGTTTCGTGATTGCGTGAGGGGGCTCCAAAAAATAAAAAATCTAATCCGGTTTCAGCTGCGGGCTAGCTTGATAGTGAACAGGATGTTCCGGTGTGAAGGGGTGGCCGCTGCTGTGGAAGGGTCTTTTGCGCGCAGGTGCACGGGTAGGGAAGCGCTTTGTTGTGTCGCCCAAGAGGCCACTTTAATGAACACCTCCTTTCCCGGCATTGACCCGATGCGGTATGCCAGTGCCCAGGCCCAATGGATCGAACCGTTTGCCTATCAAGCACACGTACGTGGCAAACAGGTTCGAACGGAGCTCGCTTGGGCGCTATCGGCGCTCTACCGTCTGCCCGCACACCAGGCTCAGGTGCTGTGCAATGCCGTGGAGCGCATGAATGTTGCGTCGCTGATCCATGACGACCTGCTGGACGGCGATTGTCTGCGTCGTGGTGTCCCGGCGGTATGGAAGCGCTACGGCGCCTCTGTGGCGTTGGTTTCAGGCATGTACGGTTATCTCGAGGGGCTGCGCGCTCTTACCGAATTGAATGACCTGGGTGTGTTGCGTGCCGGTTTGAAATGCCTGGAGTCCTTGCACATCGGTCAGTACCTCGATACGCAGATCAGCGAGGGTGCTGTGTTGCCCAGCCTGGAAGAATACGGGTTTGTCGCGCAGGCCAATACAGGCTGCTTTTTTGTTTTTTTACTCGACGCCTGCCAGCGTTTGCGACCGTTGGATGACGGGGTGCGCGCTGGACTTGAAGCGCTGTTGTACGAGTTGGGTGTTTATTATCGCTACGTGAACGATTACTGCGATATCAACCACATTCCGCATTTCGCAAAAAAGGGCTTTGCGACAGACCTGGAAGGCGGCCCCAAGTCGTTTCTGATGATTCTCGCCAATCAATCCCTGGTTAAAGGCGTGCGAACGGCCGAGCAAAAAAACGCAATCATTCGAGCGTGGGGCAAGGCCGGCGTGTTTGACGCAGCGTTGGCCTTGATGGAGGGCACCTACCGACACATCCTTCAACGCCTGGACACGCTCCGTCAGCTTGACTGCGGGATCAACAGCCAGGGGCTTGAAGGGTTTGTGTGTGATGTCCATTTCCAGCCTGGCGCCGATGACAACTACTACGAACGGATGCTCGCGTAAGGCGCCAACGCCCGACTGCCTGGGTGCAAGCAGTCGGGTAGGGGGCATGTCTATTTGTCCATCGCCCCCAGGATGAGGTGAGCGAGCTTCACCCGTTCTTCATTCGGGTAGTTTTTGTTCGCCAGAATCACCATGCCCAATCCCTTGCTCGGCACGTACGCCACATAGGCGCCAAATCCTCGGGTGGAGCCGGTCTTGTTGACCAGCATGTCTCCATGGGCGGGTTGTGCAGGTGTCAGCCAGTTGACCGGGTGCGGCTCCATGGCCATTTGTGTCGAATTGCCATTGACCAGCGCATCCCGCGCGATGGGGTAGGGGTACATTTCCCAGCCCAGGCCTTGGGTCATGCCCCCGACGGTGTAGTAACCGGTATGAGTGAGGGTGATGGCCTGTTGCAACGGCTGCTCCAGGCGTGTCGGGTCGAGGTTGGCTTGAACATATTGCAGCAGGTCTGAGGCGCTGCTCTTGAGGCCGTAGGCTTCGCTGTCCATGGCGCCAGGGCTGACGCGCACCGGTTTGCCGTCCTTGCCATAGCCCTGGGCGTACAGGCCCATCTGGCCTTTGGGCACGCTGATGAACGTGTGCTGGAGCCCCAGTTTTGGCAGCAGGGTGTTCTCCATCGCCTGGTCAAAGGGTTGCTTCAGGCTTTGAGCTGTCAAGTAGCCGAACAGGCCCAGGCTCGGGTTGGAGTACAAGCGCTGGCCCCCGGGGGCAAATGCGGGCCTCCAGTGCTGGAAGTAACTGATCATGCGCTGGGTATTGTCGGCTTCCGCAGGGAATTGCAGGGGCAAACCGCCCGCGCTGTAGGTGCCGAGCTGGAGCACGCTGATGCGCTCGAACGCGCTGCCCTGCAGCGCTGGCAGGTACTGGCTGGCCGGCGCCGACAGGTTCAGCTTGCCAGTGGCAACCGCGTAGCCGGCGAGGGTGGCGGTAAAGGTCTTGCTCACCGAGCCTAGTTCAAACAGGGTGTTTTCGTTGGCAGGCTGGCGAGTGTCTTGGTCGGTGACGCCGTAGTTAAAGTATTGTGTCTTGCCGTTCTGCACGACCCCGATGACAAGGCCGGGAATAGACTGTTGTTGCATCAGCGGTTTGACACTGGCGTCTACCACGGCGTGCAGGTCGTTCGCCGCCAGGCACTGGCCAGCGCCGAGAAATAGCACAAGACCAGTAAAATTCAGCATTCCAGACAAGGCATGTTGGGGCATGATGTTGCTTCCATGAGTATGATCGATTGAATGGAACCTGCGCAGGCGCCGCCAATGTAGGCAGTTCGCAGTTTTTGGGCAAACGATCATATTTCGCAACAGCCATTAGAAAAATTTGGGTTAAGGCATGCTTCGTTCCCATCTTCCCCTTAACGCCCTGCGTGCATTCGAGGCCTCGGCCCGGCATCTGAGCTTCACGCGTGCCGCCATCGAGTTGTGCGTCACCCAGGCCGCGGTCAGCCATCAGGTGAAAAGCCTGGAGGCACAACTCAATGTCACGTTGTTCAAGCGCCTGCCACGGGGCCTGATGCTGACCAGTGAAGGCGAAACCCTGTTGCCGGTGGTGCGTGAATCTTTTGATCGCATTGCCCAGACCCTCAGCCAGTTCGAAGGCGGGCACTACCGTGAAGTGCTCACCGTGGGTGCAGTCGGCACCTTCACCGTGGGCTGGCTGCTGCCGCGCCTTGCGGACTTCCACGCGCGTTATCCGTTTATCGACCTGCGTCTTTCCACCCACAACAACCGTGTCGATGTGGCCGCCGAAGGCCTGGATTACGCGATCCGCTTCGGCGCCGGCGCCTGGCACGGCACCGATGCCTGCCAACTGATGGAAGCGCCGTTGACCGTACTGTGTGTGCCGCACCTTGCCGAGCAACTGCGCACGCCCGCCGACCTGCTCAAGCACACCTTGCTGCGCTCCTACCGGAGCGATGAATGGAGCCTGTGGTTCCAGGCGGCCGGGTTGCCTGCCGACACCCTGGTGCCGCGCAGTATCGTGTTCGACTCGTCCCTGGCAATGATGGAGTCGGCATTGCAGGGCCTGGGTGTGGCCTTGGCGCCAGCGCTGATGTTTTCGCGCCAGCTGCAAAGCGATGCTGTCCGCCAGCCATTCGATGTGGGCATCAGCACCGGCAGTTATTGGCTGACCCGCTTGCAGTCACGGGCCGAGACACCGGCGATGGCGGCGTTCAAGGGGTGGCTGATGGCGGCCACCGGGGCGTCCTGATTTTTATTCATGAAACAAAATGAAACATTTGCGGCGGGCCAACCTCTACCGTACCCCGTACCGAGTGCATTCATGAAAAGCCCGCGCCCCTCCGCCCGCATGCCCCACCTCACCCAACTGCGTAACCTGAAAATGGCCCGCTCTGCCCACGCCTACGTGCGTGGCAGCACCGTGCAGTTTTATGAGTGGCTGCACAGCCTGCCCGGTCGGCGTTTGCCCCACGGCCCGGCGATCTGGATCTGCGGCGATTGCCACGCCGGCAACCTGGGCCCGACCGGCGACAACAAGGGCCGCATCGACATGCATATCCGCGACCTTGACCAGACCGTGATCGGCAACCCGGCCCACGACCTGGTGCGCCTGGCCTTGTCCCTGGCCACCGCCGCACGGGGCTCGGATTTACCCGGCGTGACCACCGCGCGCATGCTCGAAGAAATGATGGTGGGCTACGCCCAGGCGTTCAAGGACAAGCCCGACGAAACACCGCCACGCCCGTCCCAGGTCAAGGCTGGCATGCGCAGCGCCGTGGAGCGCACGTGGAAAAGCCTGGCGCGTGAGCGTATCGACAGTGCGCGGCCGACCATTCCGTTGGGCAAGCACTTCTGGTCGTTGTCGCGGGCGGAAAAGAGCGCGCTGGAAGACGTCTGCGCCTCGGACGAAATCCACCAACTGGTCACGTCCCTCAAGGGCCGGCCCAAGGATGCCAAGGTGCAACTGCTGGACTCGGCGTACTGGGTCAAGGGGTGCAGTTCCCTGGGCTTGCTGCGCTATGCCGTGTTGCTGGGGGTGGGCGACAAGGAGGACGAAGAATTTTGCCTGATTGATATCAAGGAGGCCGTCGGCGCCGCCGCGCCGCGAGCCGCCCGCGCAAAAATGCCCCGGGACAACGGCCGGCGCGTGGTGGAGGGCGCGCGCCAACTGTCACCTGGCCTGGGTGAACGGATGGTGGCGACACGGTTTCTGGACCACGGCTTTTTCATCCGCGAACTGTTGCCCCAGGACATGAAGCTGGAACTGGATGAACTGAGCGAGATTGACGCGATGCATGCTGCCGGTTACCTGGCCCGCGTGGTGGGGATCGCCCATGCGCGGCAGATGGACCGGGACACACGCAAGGACTGGATGGCCGTGCTACAGGAGAATCGCTCCAAGCAATTGGACGCGCCGTCCTGGCTGTGGACCAGCGTGGTGCAACTGGTGGGCAGCCATGAACAGGGCTATCTCAACCATTGCCGCCGGTATGCGTTGGAACACTAACCCGGAAACACCGAGGATTAACTGTCGGTCCCAGTATGTGTGGGAGCTGGCTTGCCTGCGACAGCAGTGGGTCAGTCAATCAAGGGGTGACTGATACACCGCCATCGCAGGCAAGCCAGCTCCCACAAAAGCCAGTGACCACAACTGGATTGCCGCTAAGCGAGATATTTGCGGAACCAGCCCAGCGTGCGCTCCCACGCCAGGTTCGCCGCTGCCTCGTCATAGCGCGGCGTCGAATCATTGTGGAAACCATGATTGGCGCCCTTGTAGATAAACGCCTCATACGGAGTACCCGCGGCTTTCAACGCCGCCTCATACGCCGGCCAGCCTTCATTGATCCGCGTATCCAGCTCGCCAAAATGCAGCATGATCGGCGCCTTGATGCGCGGCACGTCCTTGGCCTCGGGCTGGCGCCCATAGAACGACACCGCCGCGCCCAATTCAGGGTAGGCCACCGCCGCCGCATTGGTCACGCCGCCGCCGTAGCAGAAGCCGGTGATGCCGACCTTGCCGGTGCTGCTGTCGTGGTGCATCAGCCATTCGATGGCGGCGAAGAAGTCGTTCATCAGCTTGGTCGGGTCAACGGTTTGTTGCAGGGCCACGCCTTTTTCATCATTGCCGGGGTAGCCGCCCACCGAGGTCAGGCCGTCCGGTGCCAGGGCGATAAAGCCGGCTTTGGCCAGGCGCCGTGCGACGTCTTCGATATACGGGTTGAGGCCGCGGTTTTCATGCACGACCACCACGGCAGGCAATTTGCCTGCGGCCTTGGCCGGGCGCACCAGGTAGCCGCGTACGGTGCCGTTGCCCTTGGGCGAGGGATAGGTGATGTAGTCGGCGACGATATCCGGGTCGGTGAATTTCACCTGTTCGGCCAGCGCGTAATTGGGGCTCAGGGCCGCCAGCAATGCCGAGGCGGTCAGGCCGCCAAAGGTAAACAGTGCGGCGCGGTCAAGGAATTCGCGGCGGTTGATCTTGCCGTGGGCGTAGCCGTCATAGAGCTCCAGCAGTTCGGGCGCAAAGTCTTTCGCGGTGAGACGAGTCATCGGTGCAATCCTCGGTTAGCGGTGGCAGACAATGTAGACCAGGTTTAACCGTCGCGGCCATGGGCGGTGGCGGCCAACTGCCCGGTATCTACGCGCACGAATACCGAGTCGCCGACGGCCGTCAGCACGTCACCGGCATACACCTCGCAGATCACGCGGCTTTTGCGGCCCACGTCGCCCTCGACCCGCGCGCGCAAGGTCAATGTCACGCCCATGGGCGTCGGCTTGATGAACTTGATGCCCAGGTTGCCAGTGACGCAGTCGATGCGTGGCAGGCTGCCGGGGTCGCGCTGTTCTACACGGTAGTGGTAGGCCATGGCGGTCCAGTTGGAGTGGCAATCCACCAACATGGCGATCAGGCCGCCGTAGACCAGGTCCGGCCAGCCGCTGAACTGGGCGTCGGGCAGGTGTTCGGCGATCAGGTGGATGCCGTCGGCGTCCCAGCGGCTCTTGATGTGCAGGCCGTGGGGGTTGCTGGCGCCGCAGCCGTAGCAGATACCTTCGGGGGCGGTCATGTCCTGGAGAGAAGCAGCCTGCATGAAATGTCCTTATTGTTTTGGGGGGCTACTCTGTTTAGCAGCACACGGGCAGGATGGGAACCCGTTGGCCTTACTTCTCGCGGAGCGTTGCATGAACCTTCGACTTTTCCCAATCGTGTTGCTGGCGCTGGTCCTGGGTGGGTTTTCCAGTGCCCGGGCCGTGGAGTATCGAGACGTCAACCGCGCGGCCAGCCAGATCAGCTTCACCTTCCAGCAGTTCGGCCAGCGGGTCTACGGCACGTTCGGCGAGTTTGAAGGCACGCTGGCGTTTGACACGCAGCACCCCGAGGCGGCCCATGCGCGGCTCACGATCCAGCTTGCCAGCATCGATGCCGGCAGCGCTGATGCCAATGATCAATTGCAGCGGCCGTCCTGGTTCGATACGACGGCATACCCGCAGGGCGTCTACCAATCCAGCGGCGCCACGGCGCTGGGGGATAATCGCTTCAAGATCAACGGCAACCTGACCCTCAAAGGCATCACGCGCCCGGTGATGGTGGATGTGGTGCTCAAGGAGCAGGGTGGCATCGGCGTGTTCGACGGAGAGTTCATTCTCAAACGCGCCGATTTCAAGATCGGCGAGGGCGAGTGGGCCGGCAACAGCGTGGTGTCCAATGACATCCACATCAAGTTCAAGATGGTCGCGCCGCAGCGCTAGCGGGCGAATTTCTTCGCGCCGGCCACGCAACCGATGACTGCGACGGTGACCAGCAGCATGCCCAGGCTGACCTGCTCGTGCAGCAAGCCAGCCGCCAGCGCCAGGCCGAAGAACGGTTGCAGCAATTGCAACTGGCCAACCGCCGCGATACCGCCCTGGGCCAAACCGCGATACCAGAACACAAAGCCGATCAGCATGCTGAACAGCGCCACATAGCCCAGGCTCAGCCACGCGGGCAGGCTGATGCCGCGCAAACTCGCGGGTGCGAGGATCAGGCTCAACGGCAGCACCACCGGCAGCGACACCACCAGCGCCCAGCAGATCACCTGCCAGCCGCCGAGGCTGCGCGACAACGTGGCGCCTTCGGCATACCCGAGGCCGCACACCAGCACCGCCAACACCATCAGCACGTCACCCGCCGGCGCGGCGCTCAAGCCTTGGGCAAACGCGTAGCCCATCACCAGCACGCTGCCCAGGATCGAAAACAGCCAGAACACCGGGCGCGGGCGCTCGCCGCCACGCAGCACGCCGAACACCGCCGTAGCCAGCGGCAGCAAGCCGATAAACACGATGGAGTGGGCGGAGGTCACGTATTGCAGCGCCAGTGCGGTGAGCAAGGGGAAGCCGATGACCACGCCCAGCGCGACGATCACCAAGGGCAGCCACTGGTTGCGCGCGGGGCGTTGCTCCTTGAACAGCGCCAACAGCAGCAGCCCGAGTACGGCGGCAATGGCGGCGCGGATCATCGTCAGGAACACCGGGTCGAACTCCATCACTGCCAGCCGCGTGGCCGGCAATGAACCGCTGAAGATCACCACGCCGATAAAGCCATTGATCCAGCCCTGGGTGCTGCTGTCCAGGGGGTTGAGGGAAGACGTGCGTTCCATGGGCGGTGGCCTGAAAAAAGAATGATTGCGTGCGGGCCATCCTAGAGTTGAAGATTATTACAATCAAAAAATTGTCATGGATACAGCCCTATGCCGCGCGCCCGCTACAAGTCGCTGGTCGATACCTTTGCCGCTGCCATCCGCAATGGCGACATGCCGCCCGGCACGCGCCTGCCGACCCATCGGCAATTGGCCGCCGAGCATGGCTTGGCGCTGGTCACCGCCAGCCGCGTGTACGCCGAGCTTGAGGCGATGGGCCTGGTCAGCGGTGAAACCGGGCGTGGCACCTTTGTGCGTGAGATCGCGTTGCCGCCGGGGCAGGGCAGCGGGCAGATGACCGTCGCGACGGGCATGCTGGACCTGAATTTCAACTACCCGTCACTGCCGGGCCAGGCGGATCTGTTGCGCACGGCCCTGCGCCAGTTGGCATTGTCCGGCGACCTTGAGGCGTTGTTGCGGTATCAGCCCCACGCCGGCCGCATCCATGAGCGCGCGGTGGTGGCCCGGCACCTGTTGAGCCGAGGGCTGACGGTGGAGGCCGAGCAGGTGCTGGTGGTCAGCGGCGCCCAGCACGGGTTGGCGGTGACGATGATGGCGCTGCTCAAGCCGGGGGATGTGATCGCCGTGGATGCGTTGACCTATTCAGGCTTCAAGGTGCTGGCCGAGACCTTGCACCTGGAGATCGTCGCGATTCCGGTGACGCCCGCAGGCCCGGATCTCGACTACTTGCAGCAGCTGTGCCGCAAGCGCCCGGTGCGCGCGGTGTACAGCATGCCGACCCTGCATAACCCGCTGGGCTGGGTCATGAGCCTGGAGCAACGCGAGCAATTGGTGGCCATTGCCCGCCAGCACAATCTGATGATTATCGAGGACGCCGCCTACGCGTTTCTCGCCGAAAACCCGCCGCCGCCCCTGGCCACCTTGGCGCCGGAGCGCACCGTCTACGTGGGTGGGTTGTCGAAAAGTGTCGCGACGGGGCTCCGGGTCGGGTTTGTTGCGGCGCCGGCCGAGTGGGTGAAAGTATTGGAACGCACGATCATGGCCACCACCTGGAACGTGCCGGGGGTGATGAGCGCGATTGCCGTGGGTTGGATCGAAGACGGCACCGTTGCGCAGCTGGAAGCGCAAAAGCGCGAGGATGCCCGGGCGCGCCAATCCTTGGCGGCGCAGGTACTGACCGGGCTGGCTTACATCAGTCACCCGTCATCGTATTTCCTGTGGCTGCCGCTGGCGGAAGAGGTGCGCGCTGATCAGATCGCCATGACCTTGCAGCGCGAGCATATTTCCGTGTCCACCGCCGAGCCGTTTGCGGTGTCGGCCCAGGTGCCCCACGCGTTGCGCCTGGCATTGGGCTCGGTGGCGATGCCGGCGCTGCGTGAAGCGCTGGTGAAGGTGCGCAAGGTGGTGGCGTGGTAAATCAGTACTTGTAGGCCTGGCGCCCGATCAGCAGCCATTTGCCATGCTGCTTCTGCCAGACCTGGAAGTTGTCGATGTCAGTGGGCACTTCGACGCCGCTGTTCACCGCCAGGGCGTGAAAGTGGTTGCGCACCAGGGCGGTGTCGCCGTTCAGGCTGATGGTCTGGTTCTGCATTTCCAGGGTCTTGAAGGCGCTGGTGTGGGTTTCCAGGTCGGCGATGAACTGCGCCTTGTTCTGCACCTTGCCGCTGGAGTGGCCGTAGGTGAGCGTGTCGGAGGTCAGTGCATGCAGCTGCTTGAGGTCCAGGTGCAGCATGGCCTGGGTCAGTTGATCGACCGCTTGGGCCACGTCCTTTTCCGCGGGAGCGGCAGCCACATAGCCGCTGAACAGGCACAGAAAACCGATCAACACTTTGACGTTGGGCATGGGTGTTTCCTTGTTGTTGTGGGGTGAATACGACAGCTTTAGTCGTCGTACAACCATGCCGTATTTGTCAGGCTTAAAGAAAGTGAAATTTTGAAATATCTTGAAATTATTAGGCGTGATAGCGGCGACTGGTCATATATGACGTCCTAACACAGTAAATAATCCTGGGAGATTCTTCCTGGCTAGATGGCACATCGCTATGCTATCGCCCAAACAACGCGCCCGAGCGACAAAATGGATTTTGACTGGCACAGCGACACCCTCACCCGCGCCACACCCGTCACCCCTGGCTACAAAAACACCCAGAATGTGCGCCGCTTCATGCTGGAACACTGCGGCCCGGGGTTTAAATTCGATCGTCCTTTCATGGCTTGGATTCGCAACGATATCGCCAAGAACCTGGGCGATGTCGTGGATGAATGGCAGCGCCGCAACCCTGATCCTCAGGAGTTGCGCGTGTGATCACCGAAGGCATGTGGGTGCTGGTCGACTACGCCAGCCACCTGACCCCCGGCCTGCTGCTGTTCGGCCTGTGGTTTGCGCTGACGCCCAAGACGCTGCCGGCCATGCGCATCCTGATCCTGCTGGCCGCGTTCGTGCTGATGCGCGACGTGATGACACCGTTGGGCATGTGGGCATTGGGCAGCGAGGTGCAGATCGCCTTCAGCGCCAATGCCTTTGTGCTGGCGATGCTGGGCTGGCTGTCGGTGCTGCTGATCATGCTGCTGGCCCGCATCGCGCCGGACCTGTGGCGGTTGATCCGCTGGACCCTCGGCCGCCCTGGCATTGGCTTGGCGTGCGGGCTGCTGGTGGGGTGCTTGATCGGCGTGCCGCTGCGGATTTATCAAGGCATCGACGCGTCGGCTATCCATGGTTATTGGGTGTGGTTGCCGGGCATGGTGGTGTTGGCGTTTGGCGCCAACGCACTGGAGGAAGTGTTGTTCCGTGGGTTTTTGCAGGGCTATCTGGAACAACACGTCACGCTGCTGCGCGCGGCGTTGATCAGTGGCGTGGCGTTTGCGGCGTGCCATGCGTTCCTGGCGTTGAGCGTGACGCAACTGGGTTGGCCGGTGTTGCTGTTTACCTTGATCGAAGGCGTGGCGTGCGCGTTGGTGCGCATGCGCTATGGCGTGTTGCCAGCGGCGGTGGCCCATGGCACGGCGATCTTGCTGATTGCGGTGCCCTACATCCCCTGATTTGAAATACGGTCAAATAATGTGGGAGCTGGCTTGCCTGCGATAGCGGTCTTTCAGCAAAAGATCTGCCAACTGACCCACCGCCATCGCGGGCAAGCCCGCTCCCACATTTTTTACCGCGTCTGGCCTGTTACAACGGCGGCGTACGCGGCGGTACCTGGCGCTTGCTCCCCGTCGCCTCAAACGCCGCCGCAAAGCGCAGCAACGCCGAATCGTCATAGGCGCGCCCGGCAAACGTCAGCCCGACCGGCATGCCAGTGTCCGCCATCACGCCCATCGGCACGGTGACCGTCGGCACGCCCAGGTGGCGGATCGCCAGGTTGCCGTTGGCCACCCAGATGCCATTGCTCCAGGCAATGTCCGCCGACGCTTCGTTCACATCCGCATCCGCCGGGCCCACGTCGGCCACGGTGGGGAACAGCACGGCGTCGAGGCCAAGCGTGTCCATCCAGTCTTCCAGGTCCAGCCGGCGGGTTTGCTCCAGGCCGCGCAGGCCATCGGGCACGGTGCTGATTTCGTTCCACGGGGTGATGCCGCGCTCGGCCATGCGCACGTATTCGTCCATGCCGGCGGCGAGGTCGTCTTCACGGTTAGGCAAGGTGCCGGGGTCGTGGGGGAAGATGTTCGGCCCGTCCACATCCGCCAGGCGGTTGAGGCTCGGGTCGCTGTTGGCACGCAGGAAATCGTCGAAGGCCCACGCGGACAATTCCCACAACTCGTCGTGGAGGAACTCCTTGGACACCAGGCCACGGGTAAACACCGTCGGTGCGCCGGGGCGGTCGCCTTCGCAGTTGGACACCAGCGGGAAATCCACCTCGATGACTTCGGCACCGGCCGCTTCCAACGCTTGGCGCGCGGCCTGCCACAGGTCGATCACCGTGGCGCGGGTGTTGATCTTTTGCCCGGTGGGGCCGCCGATGCCGGGTTTCTCGCTGGTGCCAGCGTCGGCATCGGCGTTGATGTACATGCGCGGCACGCCGAAGCGCTTGCCGGCCAGGGCGGCGGCATCCACCGCCAGTTCCGCGTAGGACGCCGGGCGTACCGACGCGACGCTGGGGATCGGCACCCAGGGTTGCAGGCGCCACAGGTCGCCTCGGGTGTCGGGGTCTTCCGCGACCACCACGTCGAGCACTTCCAACAGGTCAGCCATGGTGCGCGCGTAGGGCACGACCACGTCCATGGTTGGCGTCAGCGGCCAGTTGCCACGTACCGAAATCACCCCACGGGATGGGGTGTAGGCACACAGGCCATTGTTGGACGCCGGGCCGCGCCCGCTGGACCAGGTTTCTTCCGCCAAACCGAACGCCGCAAAGCTTGCGGCGGTGGCGGTGCCGGCACCGTTGGACGAGCCAGAGGCAAACGGTGCAGTCAGGTAGTTGGCGTTGTAGGGGCTTTCGGCGCGGCCATACACGCCGCGCTGCATGCCGCCGTTGGCCATCGGCGGCATATTGGTCTTGCCCAGGCAGATCGCCCCACCGGCGCGCAGGCGCTCGATGGTGAAGGCATCGCGGTGCGCGACCAGCTTGGCAAAGGCCGGGCTGCCGGATGCTGCCGTCAGGCCCTTGACCAGGTAGCTGTCTTTGGCGGTGTACGGAATGCCATCCAATGGCCCCAAGGTTGCGCCCCTGGCCCGGCGCGCATCGGACGCCTGGGCTTCTTCAAGGGCTTGCGGGTTGCGCACGACCACGGCGTTCAACGCGGTGGCGGTCTGCGGGCCGTCATAGGCCTCGATTCGCGCCAGGTAAGCCTGGACCAGTTCAACGGCCGTGGTCTGGCCGGATTCCAGCGCAGCGCGCAATTGGGCAATGGAGACTTCGGTTACTTGCATCACGTTTTTTTCGCCGCCTTCAAGTGGGGGTATGGCGGCAGTCTACGTACAGATATTTCACAAAACCAGCGCCGAATAGTCCGCATAGGCGGTGCGCATTATCTGCCAGGTGTGTGGGTCGGCTGGAATCAGATGTTCGATACGCAAGGAGGTGAGGGTGATGTCCTGGGGCATGCCAAAGGTGGTGAAGGTGGACAGGAAGTTCAGCTCGCCCTGGCTTGAGCGGATGCGGGTCAGCACCAGGGGCGGCATTTCCCGGGGCAGCTCGCTGCCCGTTGGCGCGGGTAAATCTGCGAGTAAGGCCGCCAGCCCGGGATTGCTCAATGCGTCGCGGGTAGCCCGTTGCCAGGCGAGGGTGCGGATCTCTTCGCTATTGATCAGGTGATCGCCGAGGCCGCCGGGTTGCAGCAGGGTGCCCAGCAGGTTCAAGCCCGCGGCTGCATCAGGCGGGATGCCCACCAAGCCAAACAACACGCTGGTACTCGCGTTGGCGGCCAACACCTCCCACTGGCTGCCCAGCAGGATCGCCGGCGCGGGATTGTTGGCGTGCAGCACATGGCTGACGGCTTCGCGAATCGCCGTCATGGACGGCGCGTCAAGCGGCGTGGCGCCGTAGCGCGGGGCGAAACCGGCGGCGAGGAAGACGCGGTTGCACTGCTCCAGCGGCGTTTCCAACGCTGTCAGCAGATTGTGCAACGTGGCCGGGCTGGGTTTGGCGCGGCCGGTTTCAAGGCAACTGAGATGGCGCTGGGAAACCCCGGTGATCAGGGCCAGGTCGAGTTGGCTGAGCTTGGCCTGGCGGCGCAATTGGCGCAGCTGTTCGCCGGCGGTAGCTGGGTTGTCCATGAGCGGTTCATGACCTCCGAGGTCATTGCGAGGGGCGCAACCTTATCACTAACGTGGGCCTTGATCATTCCAAGGACGAGACCATGAAAAGACCCTACATAGCCCTGGCAGGTTTGCTGGGATTTACCCTGTATACCCTGTTCACGATGCTGACGGCCGAGCAGTCGCTGCTGGCGTTTGGGCGGGAATTGATGGCACGGCCGGACACGGCGCAGGTGGTGATTGACCTGTATTTGATGGCGGCGCTGGCGTGTGTGTGGATGTATCGGGATGCGCGTGGGCGAGGGCGCTCGGCGCTACCTTATATCTTGCTGACGGCGGTGTTTGTGTCGGTGGGGCCGCTGCTTTACATCGTGGTGAAGGGGTTCAGGGATGAATGATCTTTTACCGGCCTATGCGGTATGCGTGTTGGTGCTGTGTCTGAAGATGTTCGCGATTTCCTGTTATCAGGGATATTTCCGTCTACGGGGGCGGGCGTTTACCAATCGTGAGGATGCGGCTTTTTTCAAGCGCAGCCCGCAGCGCGAGGAGCTGCCGCAAGTCGGCAGGGCGACGAAGGCGTGGGCGAATGACCTGGAAAATATCCCGCTGTTTTTTGTACTGGGCGGGTTGTGTGTCGCGCAGCAGATTGACAGCGCTGCGACCCTGTGGCTGTTCGGTGTGTTCACCTTGGCGCGGGTGGTGCATACCTTGGCGTATCTGATGGGATGGCAACCCTGGCGCACCCTGGCCTATGGCGTGGGTGTGGCATGCCTGTTCGGCCTCGGAGCCAGGATTGTGGAGAACACCACCGATCAAGTGTGGGAGTTGTCGAGCCTTGGCGAGGCTACGATGGCGGCGGAGCTGCTGGTAGAGATGTTGCCAGTGCTGCCGTCATCGCAGGCAAGCCAGCTCCCACATTTGAGCGGGTTCACAAGTCAAGATGTGGGAGCGTTCGAGCTTAGGGGTTGAGGAACGCCTGGTAGTTGTCCTTGGTGATCTGCTGATACGGAATCGTCAGTTCAGCCGTGTACGGTTCCTTCTTCACCATCTTCACCGCCAGATCAATCGAGCCCACCGCCTGGCCCTTGTTGTCCTGGTACACCGTCACCAGCAGTTGGCCCTTTTTCACCGCGTCCAACCCGGCTGGGCCGCCGTCGCTGCCGGCCACGAGGATGTCTTTGCCCGGTTGCATGCCGGCCTGGCTGATGGCCATGGCGGCGCCAATCGCCATTTCATCGGCGTTCGCCGCCACTGCGTCGATCTTGCGCCCGGAGACGATCCAGTTGTTCATCAGGTCGATTGCCTTGTTGCGCTGCCATTCCGCAGTTTGTTCTTCGACGATCTTGATATCCGGGTACTCCTTGAGCACGGTCTTCACCCCCAGTGTGCGGTTGTGGGTGGCGTTGTTGGACAGCAGCCCGAGCATGATCGCCAGGTTGCCCTTGCCACCCATTTTCTCGGCCAGGTAGCGCATCTGGATCTCCCCGGCCTTGACCTCATCCGAGCCCACATAACCGACACCCGGCGGCAGTTGCTGGGCATCCGGGCGGCGGTTGACGTAGACCAGCGGGGTCTTGGCCTGCTGGGCGTTGCTGCTCATCTTCGCCGTGGCGGCAGTGTCCACCGGGTTGACGATGATCGCATCCATGCCCTGGGCGGTGAAGTTCTGCACCTGGTTGAGCTGGCGCACCACATCGCCCTGGGCATCTTCGAATTGCAGGGTCACGCCGGGCAACTCCTTGGCGTGGGCGGCCATGTAGTCGCGCATCTGCGCGAGGAATACATCATCGACTTGGGCGATGCTCACGCCGATACGGATATCGGCCAGCGCCCACGGTGTGACGGCGAGGGTAAACAGTGCCGCAAGGAGGTGCTTCTTCATGGTTTTGCTCCGCTGTTATTGTTGTTGTTAAAGCAGGGGTGATTCAGGCCTGGCGCTTGGCGCGCATCTGCGCCACCGCCGCGGCAAAGTCCGAGGGCGGCCAGCGTTCGCTGAGTGCCTGTTGCATCAGTTGTTGCCCGGTTTGCGGGGCCAGGCCTTTGAGCGGTGGGTCGGTGTCGAGGTTGGTGGGGAAGGCATAACCGTCCGCCGTACAAGCGATCACGGCCTCGACATCCAGGGACGGATTGGCCAGCAACGCTGGGTACACCGCGAGCATCATGCGGTCGCGGTCGAGGGCTTCCATGGGTTTGCCGAACGCCGAGGAAATTTGCAGCAGGTTGGCCATGCGCTGGCGGTCGGCGGTGCGGTTGGTGCCGGCGGCATGGAACAGCGCCGGGTTGAAGAACAGCAGGTCGCCCTTGTTCAGCGGCAACTGCACGGCGTGTTGCTGGAAGTAGTCGATAAACTCTTCGCGGCGCCACGCCAGGTAACCCAGGGCGTATTGCTGGGAGAACGGCAGCAGTTGGGTCGGCCCGGTTTCCAGTGGCATATCCGTGTGGGCTACCGCGCCTTGCAGCGTCAGATACTGGGACAGCACGTGCAACGGCAGGGGAAAGCGTTCCACCACGTCATTGGTCTGGAAACCCAGGTGGTAATCCCGGTGCGGCTGCTGCGCCTGGCCGCCGGGATGCACCACGTTGACCTGCGCCGTGACCTGAAAACTCGGCCCCAGCCACGCTTCGGCAATCAGCCCCAGCAGCGGGTTGGCGTAGTACTCGACAAACGACTCGGGCGACTGCAACGCGGCCTTCTGCAACGAGTTCCAGATGCGCCCGTTGCTGCCCGCCTTGGCAAAGTGGTCGGCGGCCACGCCTTGAGCGGCCTCATTGGCAAAGATCGCCTCGAACACCTGGCTGTGCCGGTCCACCACTTCCAAATCTTCATAGGCCCTGCGCACCACCATGACCCCCGGCCCGTCGCGGAACAGCCGGTGCAGCTCATTCATCACGCTGCGGCGGTCGCTGTTGCGCAGGGTCTGGGCCTGATAGATCGGCACGTTACTGACCACTTCGTGGCAAAGCGAGTAGTCTTCGGCCTGCGCCCGTTGCGCGCACAGCTGACTGAAGTCCTCTAGGCGCACGGCCTCAGCGCTGACAAACGCCGACATCACACACCCCCTGGCAGGCTCAAGGCCTGGTGCGGTTGTGGGCTGCCGCCGTCGGTGCAGCCGACCACGCCTTGTTCCAGGTCGATCACCGAGCCGGTCATCATCCCCGATTCGCTGGACAGCAAAAACGCCACGCTGCGGGCCACTTCCTCGGGCTTGAGCAGGCGCCCGAACGGCTGCGCGCTTTCCGCCTCTGCCAGCCAGCCGTCCTGGGCACCGTGGTACTGGCGCTGGATGTCATCCTCGTGGGGCGTGTCCATCCAGCCAATGTTCAAACCGTTGACGCGGATACGGTTGCGCAGCGCACTGAACGCGACGTTCTTGGTGAGGATCGCCAGCGCGCCCTTCGACGCCGCATACGCGCTCAAGAAGGATTGCCCGCCATGGCCGGTGACGCTCTGGATATTCACCACGGCGCCTTCCACACCTTTGCTGATCATCAACTTCAGTGCTTCCTGCATGAGGAAAAACGGCGCCCGTACATTCACCGCAAACAGCTTGTCGAACAGCTCCGGCGAGGTGTCGAGGATGGTGCCGCGATCCGACATGCCGGCGCAGTTCACCAAGCCGTGCAAGGTGCCGAAGTGGGTGCGCGCCGCGTCGATGATCGCCCGGCAATCCTCGACCTTCTCCAGGTCCGCCTCGACGAAAAACGCCTGGCAATCCAGCTGGGCCAACTGCCGCACCTGCTCCTCGCCCTGGGCGCGGCGCCGCCCGCAGATGATCAGGCCGGCGGCGCCGCGCTGCGCCAGGGTATGCGCGACAGCGGCGCCGAGGCCTTGGGTGCTGCCGGTGACGACAAAGTATTGGCCGCTGAACGTGGTGGCGAGATCGGTGTTAGGCATGCAGTTCTCCTGATTTTTGTTGTTGTGCATCGCCCGGCTCGACGCCGGGCAAAACTGAGACTAGCATTGCGAAACCTCAGTAACGCCCAAATAAGACCTCAAAAACACCTCAGGCCAACCCCATGCTCGAACGCGCAAAACACTTCTCCATCAAGCAACTCGCGACCCAGGCGGGCGTCAGCAAAGCCACGGTCGATCGTGTGCTGCATCAGCGCGGCAGCGTGCATGCGCAGACCCGGCGGCGCATCGAGCAGGCGTTGGATGAGCTGGAGTCCCAGGAAAAAAACGGCCTGGCGGTTGGCCGTACCTTTCATGTGGACGTGATCATGCACACGCCCAAGCGCTTCAGTGCAGCGGTGCAGGCGGCCATCGTCGCGCAACTGGCCAGCCTGGCGCCGTTTCGGATTGCCCCGCGTTTTCACCTGTTCGAAGAGATCGAACCCCAGGCCATGCACGACCAACTGCTGCGCTGCCTCGACACCGGCAGCCAGGGCGTGGTGCTCAAGGCCGCCGATGAACCGGCGGTGAACCTGGCGGTCAAGCAGCTGATTGCGGCGGGCATTCCGGTGGTGACGCTGGTGACAGACCTGCCGCAAAGCGAACGCATCGGCTACGTCGGCATGGACAACCGCACGGCTGGGCAGACCGCTGCGTACCTGATGTCGCGTTGGTTGCCGGCAGTTGCCCAGGACGTCGCTGTGGTGATTGGCAGCGAGCTGTTCCGTGGCGAAGAAGAGCGTGAAATGGGTTTTCGCGCCTGGTTGCGTGGGCGTGCGCCGCACCTGCGGGTACTGGACATCAGCGGCGGATATGGCGTTTACGATCGCACCTTCGCACGCGTGACCCAGGCGCTGAAACAGCATCCCGAGTTGAAGGCGGTGTACAGCGTCGGCGGCGGCAACCGTGCGATTGTCGATGCCTTCGCCGCCCTCGGACGCCCACTGGACGTGTTTATCGGCCACGACCTCGACGAAGAAAACCGCCAGCTGCTGCGTGAAGAAAAAGTCGCCGCAATCATCGACCACAACCTGCAGATCGACGCGCGCAGCGTGTTCCTGCACATCCTGCAATTTCATCGGCTGTGGAAGGCCGGGCCGATTGCGCCGTCACAGGTGCAGATCGTCACGCCGTTCAACCTGCCGGACTGAATCTCTGCCCAACAACAAAACCAGGAGTGTTCACCATGCTACGAATCGCCGTTCTAGGTGCCGGGCGCATCGCCAAGATCCACGCCGCCAATGTCGCCGCTCACCCGAATGCCACGTTGGTGCTGGTGGCCGATCCTTGGCGCGAGGGGGTCGATGCGCTGAGCACGCAATTGGGCTGCGAGGCGGCTTACGATTGCGCCGCCGTGCTCAGCCGTGACGATATCGACGCCGTGGTCATCGGCACACCCACCGACACCCATATCGACCTGCTGCTGGCGGCGGTGGCTTCGGGCAAGGCGGTGCTTTGTGAAAAGCCCATCGACCTCGATATCGCCAAGGCGCGCAGCGCGGCCAAGGCCGTGGAGCGTCAAGGAGGTCAGGTGATGCTCGGCTTCAACCGGCGTTTCGACCCCGACATGCTGCGCCTGCGCCAAGCCCTGGATGCCGGGCAGATCGGCGCCGTGCGCCAGGTGATCATCACCAGCCGCGACCCCGGCCTGGCCCCGCGTGACTACCTGGCCCACTCCGGCGGCATCCTGCGCGACATGACCATCCACGACTTCGACACCGCCCGCCATCTGCTCGGCGAAGAACCGGTGGAAGTCAGCGCCATCGCCAGCCGCCTGGTGGACCCCAGCCTGGCCGAGATCGACGATTACGACAGCGTGATGGTGCTGCTGCGCACCGCCTCGGGCAAGCAATGCCATATCAACTGCTGCCGCCAGGCGGTGTATGGCTACGACCAGCGCGTCGAAGTTTCGGGCGCCAGCGGCGTGCTGCTCACCGATAACCATCGGCCCAGTACCTTGCGCCACTGGAGCGCAGAGCACACCGAAGCGCTTGAACCGTTGCAGCATTTTTTCCTGGAGCGGTATGCGGATGCTTATCGCAATGAGCTGATGCAGTTCATTGATGCGCTGAACAGCGGCCAGCCGCTGCCCACCAACATGCGCGACGGTTTGTATGCGTTGCACCTGGCGGATTGCGCGCTGGAGTCGGTGAAGAGTGGGCGGAGTGTGGCGGTGAGTTACGATCTTTAGTGGTAGGTGGCAGTGGGGAAATGGGGGCGGCTCCCATTTTCCCTATGCTGCGAGTCGGGGTTAAATCAATCCAAGCTTAATGGCTATGCCAAAGGTCATCATGACCAGTAAGAGGCCGATCATGGACCATTCCAAAAATACCAACTTGCGTTTGAGGGAAAGGGGGAAGCCCGCTAAGTCTTCAGCGCTCAATTGGCCTTTTCTGAGCTGGTAGCTCGGGAATGTAATGAGTCCGCAAATGCCGCCTATGAACATCAGTTTTCCCCAGGGGCCGGCGTGTAGGATCGGTGCCCAAGTCGTGATTGCCGGACTGTTTTTGAGATGTTCCAGCATCACGTCCGCCTGGGTATAAGCCAGGTGCAGGCATACGCCGATCCAAAGGAAAATCCCGATGAAGTCGGCAATCGCTATGGTTAAAAGAACTGTATCGCCCGTGCTCAGTGTCATTTAGCGGTCTCGTAGATCTTCTCGCCTACCCATCCGCCAAATGCTTCGCCCAGGGCGCCTCCCCCGACAGAGCCTGCGCCAACGACGACGAGCCCGCATGCCAAAGGAGCTATGCCGACGGTTGGTATACCCAACCCGACACACAGCCCGCCGACAAAAGCGGTTGATAGTGCCGCCCCCGCCAAGGCCCCACCCCCTAGCGACCCCACAAAGCTACCTGTTTCCGTAAATGTGATCTTCTCGCAGGCTTCATCGTTACCCGCAGAACACACGTTTTTCACCTTCATATAAGAAGCCCCACCGCCAATGGCTGTACCGACCCAGCCTCCATGTTTGATCACCGTCGAAGCTTTCGCCAACTGTTGGATGTGGCTCGCATAGCCAGGTATCTGGCCCGGTGCCCCGGCCTGTGTCCACCGATGAACAAGGCTACGGCTTGATATCCCCAGCGCGGTTTTCAGGTTGGGATGGTCGGGGATGCCGGCGCTTCTGCGGGTTAGGGAAGTGAGGTGGGTATCAAGCCGGGCCAGCAGGTTTTTGCGTTCGGCGAAGAATTCGGGTGATCGTAAGTGGCCGTCCTTGAGGAATGCTTTTTGGTGCAGGGCTTCGATCTCTTGCAAGATTGTTTTCAAGCTATCCAGATTCCTCGCGAGCATGGTTTCACCCGCTCCGATAGCGGTTGAACTGTGGGCCAGGAAGCTTTGGATCTGCTCGCGATGGCGCATCATGAAGTCCGCATCGGCTGCACTAAGAGGGTCTATGGCGTCATGGGTGAGTGCCGCTGCTTCCTGTAACTGGTTTTCTTCTTTGTTGCATTGAAAATTGTTTGGATCGCTAAGCACGATCATTGAGCCGGCTTTAACGTTGTCTGTTCGCGGGTTGAGTGTTCGGAACCTGGCCATTACCGCTGGGTCTGGCGTTGGAAATAACGTGGCTTCCAGCGCTTCTCGGGTCGTGCTTTGGGGCACGATGTAGAAGCCGGGTTCTACACCTTGTGGGCTGTTAAGCGCAGAGGGCGTCAAATGACTCGAAGGACGGTACGTCGACTGATTCTGTGCCGCCGAGCTGCGGGCCTGAGCCACTGGCGCCGGTTCAGCGGCGCGTCTCATGGCCGGCCGTTCGTAGCTTTCGTTGCGGTAGATCGCCGTGTAGACCGAGGGAATGAATCGGGCTCGGCAGGGGCAACTGCTGAAGCTGTCCAGCGTGCCGGCCATCAGCCTGCCATGGCTGTTCATGTGTGAAATACCGCCGAGTATTTTATATATGCCCGGGTGCTTTCCACAGGTCACGCGGTCTCCCTCACAGGCGTGGAGGAGGCCATAGATGTTTATGCTGGGGTCGCCATCCAGGACTTTCCCGCCGCAGGTGGTTTTGTCACCCAAGCCAATGAAGTGTCCGTCACTCATTCAAAATGTCCTTTTTATGCAGTCAGTAAACGTGCGTTTATTGCGCAGCTACCCTGATAATTTGGATATTCGAAGTACATTCGGACGCTTACGGCCATCACTTAGGAAAAGTCAGTTGGATAGGTAGGGATGGTGCAGAGGTGGTCGCTGTAGGGTGAAAATCACCCTCAGCGACGATTAGCCAAACGAACTCGCTCCGGTGCGATCCACCAACCGAATGCTGTCACGCCCACCGCGCTTGGTTTCATACAGCGCGGTGTCCCCGTGTTCGATCAATTCCGTCAGGCTCGCCGGCGGCTGGTCGAACAGGTTGGCACCGATGCTCAGGGTCACCGCTGTCGGGGTCGCAAAGGTTTGCGAGGTGAATTGAAAAAATTGCCCGCGCAGGCGGCTGCCGAGGTCGACGATCTGTTCCGTGGAGGCCGGGTGCAGCAGGATCACAAATTCATCGCCACCCAAGCGCGCTACCAGTGCGCCACGGGGCACGACCGCGCGGATCATCTCGCTCAAGGCGATCAGCAGACGGTCGCCGGCGATGTGGCCGTAAAGGTCATTCACCGGCTTGAAGTTGTCGATGTCGATCAGCAGCAGCGCGCCCGGACGGGCCGGGGAGACCTGGGCCAGCAAGCGCGGCGCCCGCAGATCCAGGGCGCGGCGGTTGTACAGGGCGGTCAGCGGGTCGCGGGCGGCGAGGCGGGCGATCTGCTGTTCGCGGCGATAGCGCTCCGAGCCGGTCATCGACAAGGCGATCAGCATGATCGCCATCGCGCCTTCCACCAGCGACACCTGGATGATCTCGCCCTTGAACGCCGCCAGGTCGATCAAGGTGCCGGGGATCAACACCGACAGCGCCTTGGCCACATAGAACGAGCCGTGGATCAGCAGCACATAGCGCAGTTGCACCGCGCCGATGCTCAATGACTTGCCGTGGGGCCGCAGCAGGCTGCTGGCACACAAGGTCGGCGCCGCCACCAGCAGGGACTGCACCGCCAGCATGGCTTTGGACCACGGCAAGTCAGCCGGCAACAGCAACATGCCCAGCCACACGACGGGCATCAGCAGCCACCACCGCGACAGCCGCGCCTGGGTGAACCGCGCCACGCCGAGCAAGAACAGGAAGTGGGCGATCACCAGCAAGCCATTGGCGAACCAGATGCCGATCATCAAGAAGCCGCTGCTGCGCAGCAAGGCGAGGGTGGAGCCGATGCTGATGGTCGCGAAACCGGCGCTCCAGCACAGCAGCGACGGTTCGCGCACGCTGCGCCATTCAACGGCCAGGTACAGGGCAGCAGCGGCGGCCAGGGCCACGGTGAGGGCCAAAATCGTAGGAGGGTCGAGCGTCATGTCTAGCCGGGTCTGCCTGGTGTGCGTTTAAACCGGGATTGTAAGCGCACACGCAGGTTTTCAGAACACTCATCGTCATGGCATTCAGCCATGCCGATGATCGGTGGTTCACACGCCTTTGGTCGAGGGCAGCAATATCGTCAGGATGCCCACCAGCGGTAGGAACGAACACAGCGTGTAGACATACTCGATGCCGTGGTTATCCGCGAGCAGACCGAGCAGCGCCGCGCCAATCCCACTGAAGCCGAACATCAGGCCAAAGAAGATCCCGGCGATCATGCCGACGTTGCCGGGCACCAGTTCCTGGGCGAACACCACGATGGCGGAGAAGGCCGAGGCGAGGATAAAGCCGATCACCACGCTGAGCACGGCGGTCCAGAACAGGTCGACGTAGGGCAGGGCGAGGGTGAACGGCGCGGCGCCGAGGATCGAGAACCAGATGACTTTCTTGCGGCCGATCTTGTCGCCAATCGGCCCACCGGCAAAGGTGCCCACGGCCACTGCACCGAGGAACAGGAACAGATACATCTGCGAACTGGACACCGACAGGTGGAACTTCTCGATCAGGTAGAAGGTGAAGTAGCTGGTGAGGCTGGACATGTAGAAGTACTTGGAGAACACCAGCACGGCCAGTATCACCAAGGCAAAGGTCACGCGGCCCTTGGACAAGCCATGGGTGGCTTTGCCGCCTTGCTTGAGCTTGAACAGGCTGAGGTGGTTGCGATACCAGCGGCTCAAACCGTAAAGCACCAGGATGGCAAACACCGCAAACAGGCCGAACCAGGCCACATGGCCCTGGCCGTAGGGAATGATGATCGCCGCCGCGAGCAGCGGACCGAGGGCGCTGCCGGTGTTGCCGCCGACCTGGAAGGTCGATTGCGCCAGGCCAAAGCGACCGCCCGATGCCAGGCGCGCAACGCGCGAGGTTTCCGGGTGGAAGGTCGAGGAACCCACGCCCACCAGGCCGGCGGCGAGCAGGATCGCCGGGAAGCTGCCGACAAACGCCAGCATCAGGATGCCGATCAAGGTACAGACCATGCCGGCCGGCAGCAGCCACGGTTTGGGATGGCGGTCGGTGTGGTAGCCGATCCACGGTTGCAGCAGGGAAGCGGTCAGCTGGAAGGTCAGGGTGATCAGGCCGACCTGGGCAAAGCTCAGACCGTAGTTGGCCTTGAGCATCGGGTAGATCGACGGCAGCACGGCCTGGATCAGGTCATTGATCAGGTGCGCCAGGGCGCAGGCGCCGAGAATGCGCATGACCAAGGGGCTGGCTTGGGGCGTAGTGGTGGCAGCAGCGGGTGACGCGGTCAGGGTCGACATGCAGGCATTCCATACAGGGTGGCGAGTACTTGAGCTCGCCATCTATTTCAAAATGATTCGGTGTTCATGCTAGATTTGCCGAAAATGCCTGTCTCGCGAAATTCGGGCAGCAATCATCGCAAAAAGGGCGAAATGATCAAATCACTGGATAAATTTCTACAGGAAATCGACGAAGGCGACTGGGCCGTGATCAGTTCGGCCACCGACTACCCCGAGAACTGGGTGATCCCCGAGCACAGTCATGAGAAGCACCAATTACTCTACGCCATCGAAGGCGTGATGGTCGTGCACTCGGCACAAAGCCAGTGGACGGTGCCGTCCAACCGGGGGTTCTGGATGCCGTGCGGGCAGGTTCACTCGCTGCGGTGCGTAGGGGCATTGAAAATGCGCAGCGTGTTTGTGCGCCCCGACGCGTTCCCCAACCTGCCGAGTGAAACCAAGGCGGTGAGTATCTCGCCGTTGCTGAGTGAGTTGATCAAGGCGTCGGTCAGCCTGAAACCGCCGTATGCCGAGGACTCGCGGGATGCGCGGATCATGCACCTGATCCTTGATGAACTCGCGCTGCTGCCGGCGTTGCCGCTCTCGTTGCCGCAGCCGGCTGACTTGCGCATTCAGCAGATCTGCCAGGCATTACAGGACGACCCGGGCGACGCCTCCACCGTGGCCGATTGGAGCGAACGCCTGGGCCTGGACCAGAAAACCATCCAGCGCCTGTTCCGCAAGGAAACCGCGATGACCTTCGGCCAATGGCGCCAGCAGGCGCGCTTGTTGTTGGCGCTGGAGCGCATTGCGGTGGGGGAGAAGATTATCGACGTGGCCCTGGAGCTGGGCTATGAAAGCCCCAGCGCCTTTACCAGCATGTTCAAGAAACAGTTTGGCAAGACGCCGAGTCAGTTTTTCAGGTAGGGCGAACCCAGTTCAGAAGGACCAGTGTACCTGTGGCGAGGGAGCAAGCTCCCTCGCCACAGGTGGGTGTCTGTCCTGCTGGCTTTTGACAGTATCGATCCGCTTAGTTAATCCGCGGATGCTGCTGCACCAGGTTCTCGCGCTTGGCTTCCAGTTCGGCAATCTCGGCATCGATGTCTTCGATCTTCTGCTCGATATTGTCGTGATGCTCCTGCAACAGCTCCTTGGCTTCGGCCATGTCCGACGCCGCCGGTGCTGCGCCGCGCAGGGGTTTGTTGGCGGTTTCCTTCATGGTCAGGCCGGTGATCAGGCCGACCACGGCAAACACCATCAGGTAGTAGGCCGGCATGTACAGGTCGTTGGTGCTTTCCACCAGCCAGGCCACTGCCGTCGGGGTCAGGCCGGCGATCAATACCGAGACGTTGAACGCACTGGCCAGCGCGCTGTAGCGCAGGTGGGTAGGGAACATCGCGGGCAGGGTCGAGGCCATCACGCCGATAAAGAAGTTCAGCACGATGGCGAGGATCAGCAGCCCGGCGAAGATCAGGCCGATCTTGCCGCTGGTGATCAGCATGAAGGCCGGGATCGACAGCACCAACAGGCCAATGCTGCCGGCGATGATGAAGGGCTTGCGGCCGATCTTGTCACTGACAAAACCAATGAACGGTTGCACGAACAGCATGCCGACCATGATGGCGATGATGATCAGCACGCCGCTGTTTTCTTTGTAATGCAGGTTATGGGACAGGTAGCTCGGCATGTAGGTGAGCAGCATGTAGTACGTCACGTTGGTCGCGGCGACGATGCCGATGCAGGTCAACAGGCTGCGCCAGTGCTTGGTCGCGACTTCCTTGAAGGACACTTTGGGGCCGTGGCTGAGGCCTTCGCGGTCGCCTTGTTCGAGCTTGTCCATGTGCTGCTGGAACGCCGGGGTTTCTTCCAGGGCGTGACGCAGGTACAGGCCGATGATGCCCAGGGGCAGGGCGAGGAAGAACGGCAGGCGCCAGCCCCACGATTCAAATTGCTCTTCGCCCAGCACGCTGGAGATCAGCACCACCACGCCCGCGCCAAGGACAAAACCGGCGATGGAGCCGAAGTCGAGCCAGCTGCCAAGGAAGCCGCGCTTGCGGTCGGGTGCGTATTCGGCCACGAAGATCGACGCACCGGTGTACTCACCGCCCACCGAGAAACCCTGGGCCATTTTGCACAGCAACAGCAGGATCGGTGCCCAGATGCCAATCGTGGCGTATCCGGGGATCAGGCCGATGGCAAAGGTGCTCAGGGACATGATGACGATGGTGGCGGCGAGGACTTTTTGCCGCCCGTATTTATCGCCGAGCGCACCAAAGAACAGGCCACCCAGCGGGCGGATCAGGAACGGTACGGAGAAGGTGCCCAGCGCGGCAATCATCTGCACGCTAGGGGAGGCGTCGGGAAAGAACACCTTGCCGAGCACATAGGCGACGAACCCGTAGACGCCAAAGTCGAACCATTCCATGGCATTGCCCAATGCGGCAGCGGTGATCGCCTTGCGCATCTTGGTGTCATCGACAATGGTGATGTCTTTCAATCCGATGGGGTTGACGCGTTTCTTGCGAGCTTTCATGGGGACCACTCTAAATCTGAACAGGGGAGGTGCCATCGCCGCGATGGCACCGCTCTGAAAGGTCAGATACAAGCGGACACGAAATAATTCACCCGATTGCGTGTTTTTTATTGAAAAGGCGCAATAACAACGCCGATCGAATGTGGGAGCTGGCTTGCCTGCGATGGCATCGCTGCGGTTTAGCTGACAGACCGAGGCGCCTGCATCGCAGGCAAGCCAAGCTCCCACAGTCAAGCGGTGTCGAGTGAATTGGGATTGTCATCCTACAACTGCTTTTGCCCAGGGCATCACATACCTCAACAAACCGCAATCTTTCAGATTGACAGCCCATAAGCGGCCCGCTATAAAAGTCGTAGTTGTACGACGACATATGACGTTACGTATGTCCTATCTAACAAAAATAAAAAAGTGATGCCATGAACTTGAACGAGCCCATCAACGCCCAGCGCGTTGGCCAGGCGGTAGGCAACTATCGCTGGACCATCTGCGCGATGCTGTTCTTTGCCACCACCGTCAACTACCTCGACCGCCAGGTGCTCAGCCTCCTGGCGCCACAGCTGTCCACGCAATTTGGCTGGAGCAACACCGACTACGCGAACATCGCGGCGGTGTTCCAGTTTGTCTACGCCATCTCCATGCTGTTTGCCGGGCGCCTGGTCGACAAGATCGGCACCAAGACCGCCTATGTGGTTGCGATTGGCATCTGGTCCACGGGCGCCATCATGCATGCGTTCTCGGTGCCGATGGGCGAGGGCATCGCCGCCGTCAGCGGGGCGATTGGCTTGGCGGTGATTCCGGTGTCGATTGCCGGTTTCATGCTGTCCCGTGCGGTATTGGCGATTGGCGAGGCGGGTAACTTTCCGATTGCGATCAAGGCCACGGCCGAATATTTCCCGAAGAAAGAACGCTCATTCGCCACCGGCATCTTCAACTCCGGGGCCAACGTCGGTGCGATCCTGGCGCCGATTTGCGTGCCATTGATCGCAGGGCTTTGGGGCTGGGAAGCGGCGTTTATCGTGATTGGTGCGCTGGGTTTTGTGTGGGTGGCGGTGTGGATCGCGCTCTACGAGAAACCCGAGCGGCAAAAGCGCCTGTCGGCGGCGGAACTGGCCTACATCCGCAGTGACGAGACCGTACAGCCATTCAGCCCGGCGCCTACTGGTGCGGTGGGGAAAAAAGTCTCGTGGTTCAAGCTGCTGACCTACCGCCAGACGTGGGCATTCGCCTTCGGCAAGTTCATGACAGACGGCGTGTGGTGGTTCTTCCTGTTCTGGCTGCCCACGTACCTGTCGGCGCAATACGGCATGAAAGGCGCCGATATCGTGATGCCGCTGGCGGTGCTGTACAGCATGACCATGGTCGGCAGCATCGGTGGCGGCTGGTTCCCCAGCTACTTCATGGCCCGGGGCGACGCGCCATATGACGGGCGCATGAAAGCGATGTTGATCATCGCGCTGTTCCCGCTGGTGGTGCTGCTGGCGCAGCCGTTCGGCTATATCAGCTTCTGGGTACCGGTGTTGCTGATCGGTGTGGGTGCTTCGGCGCACCAGGCGTGGTCGTGCAATATCTTCACCACCGTGTCCGACATGTTCCCGCAGAAAACCGTGGCCTCGGTGGTCGGCATTGGCGGCATGGCCGGCGGCCTGGGCGGCGTGGTGATGACCAAGATCGGCGGTTGGGTGTTCGACTACTACAAGTCGATCAACGATATCCATACGGGCTACATGATCATGTTCGCGATCTGTGCGCTGGCGTACCTGGTGGCCTGGAGCGTGATGAAGACGCTGGTGCCGCGCCACAAGGAAATCACTGACCTTTAATGCGTCACCTCCCGCGCTGCCTGCAGCGCGGGAGTGCTTCAGAGGTCCCGCGCCCACGTTTGGCTGATCAGTTCCTTGCCAAAGCTTTGGGTGGGCTCCTCTTCAACCAATTCAAACCCCGCCTTCTGGTACAGCTTGCGTGCATCCACCAGCGCGCTCATCGTCCACAACACCATGCGTTTATAGCCGGCATGCCGGGCGAACCGCAGGCACTCATCCACCAGGCGCTGGCCGATGCCCATGCCCCGTGCGCTGGCGTCGACGTAGAGCATACGCAGCTTGGCGGTGCTGTCGTCATGGCGCACCACGAACACCGAACCCACCACCTCGCCGTCCTTTTCCGCGATCCAGCAGCGCTCGCCGCTGGGATCAAATTCGCGCAAGTACTTGGCAACAATCTCCGCCACCAATGCTTCGAACTCCCAATTCCAGTGGTACTCGCGCGCATACAGGGCGGACTGGCGCTGCACGACCAGGCCCATGTCGCCGGGCTGCGGATCGCGCAGCAGGAAGCTCGGCGGCGTGCCTTGCAACAGGGTCTGGATGCGCTGCATGGCGGCGGTCAGTTGCTGCTGTTGCGGTTCGGGCAGGGCCTGCAGCAAGGCGATCACTTCGTCCTGGGTCTTTTGCTCCAGGGGCGCCAACACCGAGCGGCCGAGGTCGCTGAGGTGCAATTGCACGGCGCGGGCGTCGGTGACCGAGCGGACTTTCTGGATCAGGCCTTGCTTTTCGAGCCCGCTGATCAGTCGGCTCAGGTAGCCCGCATCCAGGCTGAGCATCTGGCACAGGTCGGCACTGGTCAGGTCGCCACGGGAAGACAGCTCGTACATGACGCGGATTTCGGTGAGCGAGAAGGCACTTTGCAGCAGGTGCTCCTGCAACACACCGATCTGGTGCGTGTAGAAACGGTTGAAACCACGGATGATGCCGGCGCGTTCGACAAGGAGGGTGGAAGACATGATGGAGTCCAGATGGTTGCCTTGGGCAATTATATTGTTGCCTTGGGCAATCATGTCAATGTGCAAAATGCACTGAACCTCCTGGGTCGCCTAACACCTAACCCCGTATCATCCCGCCCTTATCTCCGCCAGGCACTCCCATGACTCATCCACGCATCGGCTTTGCATGCCAATACAAGCATCCCGAACGCCTGCTCTCGGCCAGTGCCCTGAAGTTGATCGAAGGCCCGTACAACCCGCGCACCACCACCCTGCGCTGGATGGACGGGGTCACGCCCCAAGTGGCCCGCGCCAAGCTGGTGGAAGTTGTCACCCATAACCTTGCCGCGCAACTGCACCTGCTGCGCTACGTTGCCGGGTTGCCGCCGACCTTGCGCATGTTGCGCCTGAGCAGCGATTTGTTGCCGTTCTACAGCCACCCGAAGGTCGCCGCGGTGTACCAGGACCCGGCCATCGCGCAGCAGTTGATCGAGGGGTTTGCCGCCATCGGCGAACTGGCGCGGGCGTCGGATATCCGCCTGTCCTTTCACCCCGGCCAATATTGCGTGCTCGGCTCGGAAAACCCCGGCGTGGTGGAAAACAGCCTGGCCGAATTCGAATACCACGCCGACATGATCCGCATGATGGGTTACGGCCAGCGGTTCCAGGACCTCAAGTGCAACGTGCACATCGCCGGCCGCCTGGGCGTCGAGGGCACGCGTGCGGTGTGGGCGCGCCTGTCGCACGTGGCGCGCAACTGCATCACCTTCGAGAACGACGAGAAGACCTACGGCCTCGACCACTGCCTGCAAGTCGCCGACCTGGCGCCGGTGGTGCTGGATATCCACCACTGCTGGATCAATGAAAACGACTATATCGACCCGCACTCCGAGCGGGTCGCGCGGGTCATCGACAGCTGGCGCGGTGTGCGCCCGACCATGCATTACTCCCAGCCGCAGGAGAGCTTGCAAGAGTTGGGCTTTGACGCGGACCACAAGCTGGAAATGGATGCGCTGATGCAGGTGGTGTCCAAGCGCGACCTGTACGGCCACAGCGCGCAGATGTGGAACCGCTGGACCAATGACTACGCGCTGCAGTTTCTCGACCGTTTCGACATCATGCTGGAGGCCAAGGACAAGAACGTCGCGTCGCTGGCGTTCTATGAGCATTGGCAGCGACGCACGGCGTGAGGGCGGTCATTTCTTGCCATTCAGGGGAATGACCAGCGACACCCACATGTTCCAGCCATCGGGGCGGTTCTTGGCGTCGAACTCGTAATAACCCTTGATATTGGCGTACCACAACTCATCGCTCACCTTGAAGAAATGCCCGGCCTGCGGGCCGATCCCGGCGACCCGTGACTTGAAATCCCCCAGGGTCGCGCCGCTGCCACTGTCGCCGGTGACTTGTTCGAAGTAGTAGCCGACCAGGCCGACCAGGGTTTGCGAGGTAAAGAAGTGCGAGGCGCTGAGGTCGAGGTGGGCGTCGATGCCGTTCTGATAGCGGGTGTCGCGGTTTTCCCAGTTGTAGGTCATACCGGCCACGGCGGAGAATTCGTTGGTCTTGTCGAAGTAGGTGTAGCCACCGCCGGCGTCCAGGGCGGCGTGGCCCAGGCCGATATTCACCAGGCGGTTGGGGTCATAGGCGCCGATGGGAATATTGCCCATGGTGTAGGCCATGAAGTTGTGCACGCCATGGTTCCACTTCAAGGTGCCGAGCAGGTAGAGATCGCTGCCGCCCTTGAGGCTGTCGTGGGTCCCGCCGGAAAACGAACGGCCGCGCGGGCCGGTCACCGTCGCATCGATACTGGCTTCGGACCGCGCCACCGCACCCACCGCCGAAATCGCCGCCTGGGCACCGCCCAGCACCGGGGTTTCAAAGGTGTAGGTGGGGCTGGCGAAGAGCAGGTCGGCCTCCGCATCCAGCCCGACCACGGTACGCCCGCCGCGTGGAAAGGCCTTGTTTTTGTCATCGCTGGCTTTGACGTGGTAGTAGATCAGCGGCAGGCTCCAGCCAGGCGTGACCGGGGCAGCGGCGAGTGCGCCGAACTGGCCGGGCAGCCAGAAGCTGATGCCACCATCGTCGGCGTGGGCCAGGGCCAGGGGGAGCAGGGCGAGCAGGCCCAATACGCTTGTCTGTCTGGTCATAGGACTTCCTATCCAAAAGGCCATGGATGGCGGGCATCAACCGCCGCGCCTGGTGCCTTCGGACGCGTTGGGCTCCCAATGGCTGCTAGAGCATAGTTCAGGGATTGAAGAGCGTTGCCCTGCCATGCAGCGGCGGGCATTCTCTTTGACCCGACACAAGGAAACGTCCCCATGCCAACCCTGCATCTGCTGTGCGGCAAGATCGCCTCCGGCAAATCCACGCTCGCCAACCGCCTCGCTGCCGAACACGCCGCCATTGTGCTCAGCGAAGACCACTGGTTGGCACAGCTCTATCCGGGGGAGATCCTCTCCATCGCAGACTACCTGCGCAGCGCCCAACGTATCCGCGGCGTGCTCGAGCCGCTGGTGATCCGTTTGCTGCAATCGGGGGTCAATGTGGTGCTGGATTTTCCGGCCAACACCCTGGCCAACCGCGAGTGGCTGCGTGGCCTGGCGCAGACGGCCCAGGTGCCGCACTGCCTGCATTACCTGGAACTGGACGACGCCACGTGCCGCGCCCGGCTGCACGCCAGGAATGCCCGGGGCGAGCATGATTTTGCGGCGACGGATGCGGAGTTTGATCTGATTACCCGTCACTTCTGTGTGCCGAGTGAGGAGGAGGGGTTGGTGATTGAGGTGCATCGTCTGACGATGTGATTGCGCTGTGCTAGGTGACGACTCCCGGATGTTGAAGTGTGAACCCAATCAAGTGTGGGAGCTGGCTTGCCTGCGATAGCGGCGGCACAGGTGAAACCTGTATTGGCTGACCCACCGCCATCGCAGCCTCGCTAAAGCTCGACAGCTCCCACAAGTGACCGGTGCAAGGCTTAGGACTTGAACCGCCCCACCAACCCATTCAACTCATCCGACAGGTTCGACAACCGCCCCGAGTCGTCCTGTGCCGAGTTGGCCAGGCTTTCCACCAGTCGCGCTTCGTCGTAGATCTGCTGGATATGCCGGTTGATCTCTTCCGCCACGCTGTGTTGTTCCTCGGCGGCGGCCGAGATCTGCAGGTTCTGGTCGCGAATTTCGTTGACCGACAATTGGATGCCCTCGAAGCTGTCCCGCGCGCTTTCGATGGACGACACGCTGGCCCGCGACAGGTCCAGGCAACTGCCCATTTTCTGGGTGACTTCCTGGGTCTTGGTTTCCAGGGTGCCGAGCAGGTTTTCGATCTCGCCGGTGGAGTCCGAGGTGCGTTTGGCCAAGGCCCGTACTTCGTCGGCCACCACCGCAAAACCGCGACCTTGATCGCCGGCCCGGGCGGCTTCGATGGCGGCGTTGAGGGCCAGCAGGTTGGTCTGCTCGGCAATGGCGCGGATGGTGCCGAGGATCTGGTTGATGCTGCGGCTGCCCGCTTCCAGCTCGACCATGGCCTGGGACGACTCAGTCAGGCGGCGGCCCAGGCGGTTGACGTTGTCGGTGGTCACTTCGATCTGCTGTTTGCCTTCGGCGACGCGGCGATGGCCGTTCTCTGCCGACTCGGCGGCGCCGCTGCACGAGCGGGCGACTTCGTTGGCCGTGGCGACCATCTCGTTGAACGCCGTAGAGACCAATTCCACCGCCTCGCGCTGGCGCCCCGCAGCGTCGTTCATCTTGTTCGCCACTTCACGGTTGACCCGTGAAGCATCCTGCAAATTGGCCGAAGCCGCGCCGATGTGCTGGATCAACTGGCGGATCGCCGCGAGAAACTTGTTGAACCAGCCGGCCAGCTCGGCGGTTTCGTCCTTGCCCTGCACGTGCAGCTCGTGGCGCAAATCGCCTTCGCCCTGGGCGATGGACTGCAAGCCGGTGCTGACCTGGCCGATGGGTTTGACGATGACTTTGGAGAACGCCGCCGCCACCAGCCCGAAGATCAGCACCAGCACCGCAACGATCGCGCTGGTGAGGTAGGTCATGCGCGTGGCCTCGGCCATCACTTCGCTGTATTCGATCAGGCCGACATATCGCCAGCCCAGGCCGGGCGAGGTCCAGATATTGGCCATGTAGCGCACGCCATTGATCACCACCTCGGTGGAACCCTGGGCGGTGTTGGCCAACTGTGCGTAGGGTTCGCCCAGGTCTTTGAGGGGCTTGAAGTTGTGTCCGTTGTCGCGCGGGTCCACCAGCACCACGCCGTTTTCGATCAGCATCACGTAGCCGCTTTCGCCGAGCTTGATGCTCTTGACCAGCTCGGTGAGGTTCTTCAGCGAGACGCTGACCACAAACACGCCCTTGGCCTTGCCGGTGTTATCCAGCAATGCGCGCGCGGTGCCCACCAGTGCCACGTCGTCTTTGTCGTAGTAATACGCCGGGGTGCGCACGGTCTTGCCGGGGCTGGCCATTGCCGCCTTGTACCAGGGGCGCGTGCGCGGATCGTATTTGGCCAGTTGTGGGTCATCGGGCCATTTGGCGTAAGTGCCGTCTTCGAGGCCGATGGACAGAATCGCAGCGGCGGGGTGGGTCGCACCGTAGCGCGCAAAGTGATCGATCACCTGCTGCGCCTCGGCCGGCATCGGTTGGCTGGCGGCGTTGGCGGGTTGGTAATCCTTGAGCGTGTTCGCGGAAGTGTATACAGGATCGGCGGACAATTGATCGACGTTCTGCGTCGTTCCGTCGAAAAACTGGCGGATATTGCCATCGATCTGGCGTATTTCCCGGGTGCTGCCATCGATGAATTGATCGACCGCCTGGGTCCGCGTGTTCATGACAGAGATCACCGCGACCAGGCTGACCGGGATAAAAGCGACGGAAACGAAAGCAAGGACCAGCTTATTTTTTATTTTCATCGAGACGACCATCAGCGGGGAGGGCGGCCAAATCGTCGCTTCTGGGTGGAATGCGGCGATTTGCTATCACTGCTATTTCGGCGCGGGTGTCGAGAATCTTTAGGGTTTTTTTGTGTACAACAGAAAAGCTGGATTGTCTGGTATGCGTTGTTTGTCCTCGATGTGAGCGTGGGGGGGGTGAGCTGGTAGAGGTGTTGCCTGTGCCGCCGCCTTCGCAGGCAAGCCAGCTCCCACCTTTGACCGGGTTCACAAATCAAAAATGTGGGAGTTGTCGAGCTTTGGCGAGGCTTCGAAGGCGGCGGCACTGCTGGTAGAGATGTCGCCTGTGCCGCCGCTATCGCAGGCAAGCCGAGCCCCACATTGATCAAGGCGGCATCTCGGTTAATATGCCGCCTGCTCTTCCCCCTGCTCAAGGAGATCCCATGGCGCTTATCACCGAACGCGTAGAACTGGCCCGCAAGGGGGTCAATGACAAGGTTATCTGCCGGATGGCTTCCGGCTGGGCGGTGATGGGCGATGTGCAGTTTCTGCCGGGATACTGCCTGTTGTTGCCCGACCCGGTGGTTGCCAGCCTCAATGACCTGGATGCTGAAGCCCGTGCCACTTACCTGCTGGACATGGCCCGCATCGGCGACGCCGTGTTGCAAGCCACCGATGCCTTGCGCATGAACTACGAGATCCTCGGCAACTCCGAGCCGGAGTTGCATTGCCATATCTTCCCGCGCTATGCCGTGGAGCCGGATGACAAACGGCGGATGCCAGCCTGGTTCTACGACTGGAAAAATGCGCCGCCGTACGCCGAAGCAGTACACGGCCCGTTGCGCAAGGCGCTGGCGCAGTTGTTGGAGGCACCGACGAATGCGTGAACGCAAAGCCTCGCGCCTGCTGGTGATCAGCCCCGCCCACGAGGTGCTGCTGTTTCGCTTTGTGCACAAGGACGGCGCATTGGCCGGGCAAAACTACTGGGCCACACCCGGTGGCGGTGTTGAAGAGGGCGAGACCTTCGAAGCCGCCGCAATACGCGAATTGCGCGAAGAGACGGGCCTTATATGCGACAGCGTTGGCGCCTGCGTGGCCGACCGGCGCGTTGCCTTGATGCTGCCCAGTGGCGAAACGGTGCTGGCCATCGAGCACTATTTTGTCGTGCATGCGCCCAGCACGGCGCTGTCAAAAGCCGAGTGGACGCTGTCAGAAACCCAGGTCATGGCCGATCACCATTGGTGGTCCGTCAGCGAGCTCAGAACCACTCGCGACACGGTCTGGCCTGAAGCGCTGCTCCAGATGCTGCAAGACGCAGGCATCTGACCCCACTCAGCGCGTGTAGCCCGGCACTAGTCGAAACGCTTCGGCGACACGCGTTGGATTCGGCAACGCGAGCACTCGGCGGTACAGCTCTTGATGGGCTTTGCACACCTCAGCGGGGGCGTGTTGGGTCGGGTTTCGATAGGCGTCGTAGGTGCCGGGCGCGGCGTGGGTGAACACACGGTTCAGATCGGCCCGGGCCTGGGCGGTTGGGGTAACCTCACCCGTGACCTCGGCGGCCGCCTTGACCAGTTCACGTTGGCTGTTCCGCCTGTCCGTGAACAGCGCCAGCAAGGTTGCTGGCAGCGCGCTGTAGCCCCCAGGGTAAACGCCACTGAGGTAGAACGCGCAGATCTTCTCGTCGCCTTGCCCCACCGCGTTCACGAGCGCCGCCTGGGCTTGCCAGAACCGCAACAGTTGTGGGGCAGGAGCCTTGCGCAGTGCGTCCTGGATCAGCCAGGTGTCGTGATCCCGCGTGAGCTTATCGAATGCGGTAAAGGTTGAGGCCTTGTCCAGGGCGTTTTGTGCCTTGGCCTTTTCCACCTCGTACTGCGCAGGCGCGTCTTCGGCCAGGGTCTTGAGCTGGAAATACTTGCGCAGGTGGGCGTCCAGTTGCCCCGGTTCCCGCAGCTTTGCCAGGCGCGCATCGGTGAAGTCACGGGCATCTGCGGTGGCGGTAATGATGTGTTCGCGCTTGAGTTCAGTGATGTCGGGGAACCACATGTCTTCACGGCCGGTCGCCAGCACTTTGTCGACGAACTGCCGGGACGCACCGTGTTTGAGTAGCGCGTCACGATACTGCTCGACGACGGCCGCCGATGCCTCGCCCGATTCGAACAGCGTCGCGGCGTGAAAGCCCAGCTTGCCTTCAGCGCCGAGCAAACGCTGCTTGCCGGACATGAACACCAACGCGCAGGCACTCACGCACTCACGGTTGGTATAGGTGCTCAGGCCCTTGTCTTCGATGAGCCGCGCAATGGCCCGGGCTTCGCCAAACAGGCCGCCCACGCTGTCCAGTTGCACCGTGGTGACGTCGGGGTGATCCGCCACTGCCTGCTCGAAGGCTGAAAAGCTGCCGGGCGCGATGCCGCCGCTGAATTCCAGCTCGCTATCGCCGAGCGCAGTGATGCGGTAGGCGGGCAGCGCATTGGGGTCCATCGCCAGGCGCAACGCCGCCTTGAACGCGGGCACCACATCGAACAACGAATAAGCCGTCTGCACCGCGCCGACGATCACCAGGATGCGCACCACGGTGACCCAGCGGGACTTGCCGCCCCGCTGGCGGTGGTGCCGCGCCGAACGCCACACGCCCACCCCTTGCCAGAGCGTGACGGCCAGCGCGCCGGCCATGAACGGCACGCCCATCATCAGCAAGCCGGTGGGGCTTGGCGGGTTGCGCACCAGCATGAAGTACAGCGGCGATGTCGCCAGCAGGCACACCAGGCTGAGCAGCACTTCGTTGATCCAGAATGAGTGGGCCAGCGAGAATTCGCCGCGCCAGTGGCGGACCAAGTAGTTGCGCGGTGATGGGGCGACGGCGTCACTCATGATCGGTGCCGATGGTCACGGTCAGGCCCGCCTGCCGGGCCAATTCGAGGGTGTGCTCAACGCGGTCGGCATCGACGATAAACCCGACGTAATCGTCATCGCCTGAGTCCAGGTGCAGGAAGCGTTTGTCGAAACCTGTCAGCCACTGATCGAAGCTCGCCAGCACTTCCAGCATTGGCCGGGTGCCAGTGTGTTCATAGTGGTAGGGCGTTTGCACGCCGCTGGCGGCCACCAGATAGGGCGCCTGGTATTCAAAGCCATCGAAGCCACGAAAGTCGACGCCGAGCAGGGCAAGGTCGGCGAGCTTCTGGCCTCTGGAGGTGTCGAGCAAACCTTCGGTCAATGCGCTGGCGGGGTCTTGGTCCACGGCATATTTACGCAGGACGCGGCGCACGAGTCGCGCGCTTTCTGCCTCGGGCACACGCGACAGAAGGGTTTCGGTGAACACCTTGAGTGCCTGTTTTTGCGCGACAGATTCGGGCGAGCGCATCTCGCGCATGATCGCCGCATGGCTGGCGTTTGTTTCATCGGGCGGCGGCATAGTGAAGCGGCCACCGAACAACCGATCTAAAAAGCCCATCGCATTCCCTCGCTGTAGACCTGTTGCGAAAGGCGCGACCATAGCGTTTTTTTCGCCGGCTGGCCAACCGGGACCATCGTTTGTCGCTACACTGCGCGCCCAAAATTCAGCAAGGAAGCGTTGGATGTGCCTGCGCGTTCAACGCAGTGACGGTCAATCATGAAGATCAAGCAGTGGTTCGAATCGTGGGAATGGGTTGTTCTTTTTGGCGTGATTGTGGCGATTGTTTTGTACGCGAAAAACGTGTCCATCAGCCAGTGGCCGCTGGCTACGGGCGGCTTTCTGTGTGTGGTCGCCGTCCTGCTGTTCGGCCTGCTCTTGAATATGAAGACCCTGCGCATTCGCAAAGGGATCTTGATGATCGGGCTAGGTGTAATTACGTCGATGGTCTACAAGTTTGGCGTCGCGGAGTACATGAAGTGTGCGCTTGAACTGACTCACGCGCCGGGTACGTGCACGGCCTATGTGCCGGTCCATGTATTTACCGCCGCCAATACCATCGATACCGTGATCCTGCTGATAACCATCGCGTGCGGTGGTGTCGGCGGCAGCATCCTGGCCGCTCACGGCGATGTCACCGCTACGGATGCGAAAGGTGCGCCACCAGCAAATCCCGGCGATATTCAAACCTTGCTTGAATCGATCGAAAGCAAGCTGGACCGCCAGAACCTCAAGCTGAACCTGGTCTGCGGTGGTGCCTTTCTGGTGCTACTGCTGGTGATCGTGCGCGTGTTCTCTTGAGCGCAACGCACTAGCGCCGGCTCAACGCCAACTTCGCCGCAAACAGCACAAAGATCATCCCGGTGGTGCGGTCCATCCACTGGATGACCTTTTCCCGGCGCAAGAACCCGGACAGCGGCTGCGTGGCGCCGATCAACACCAGTGACCACGCCAGCCCCAGCACCACATGGATGCTCACCAGGCCAAAGGTCCAGGCGATCAGCGATTGCCCTTGGGGAATGAACTGCGGCAGGAACGACACGTAGAAGATCCCCACCTTGGGGTTCAGCACATTGCCCAGCATGCCTTTGACAAACCAGTTGCCGCCGGCTTTGCCCTCCACATCGGCTGGCGCCAGCGAGCGCCGTGGACGCAGCAGCATGTTCAGCCCCAGCCAGGCCAGGTAAGCCGCGCCGCAGTATTTGAGTAGGTTGAAGGCCACTTCCGAGACCGCAATCAGCGCCCCCAGACCGAACGCAACAGCCGCGCCCCACAGCAGGCAGCCCGCATTGATCCCGAGTGTGGCCTGCAACGCCTGGCGCTTGCCCTCCACCGTGGCGGTCCTGAGCACCAATGCAGTGTCGAGGCCCGGTGTGAGCGTCAGCAGCGTGGCGGCGAAGGTAAAGGCGAGGAGGTTATCGGCGATGGACATGGCACTGGCATCCACAAGAGGCGAGGGTGGACGTTAGCGCATGCAAAGGCGCCCTGTAAAAGGGCGCGTGAAGGGAAGGGATCAGCGATTGAAGCGGGCGACCAACGCGTATTGGGTGGCGGCGGTATTGGTCAGTTCTTTGCTCAAGTCGGTGGACTGATGGGCCTGTATAGAAGTCTGGTCGGCGAGCCCGGCAATGGTGGTGATATTGCGGCTGATTTCCTCGGCCACCGCGCTCTGTTCCTCAGTGGCAGCGGCAATTTGCGTAGTCATGTCAGTGATGTGCGACACGGCCTCGCTGATGCCGACGAGGGCCTGGTCCGCTTCCAGCACCCACGCCACGCCTTCCTGGGCTTGGCGCTGGCCGTTTTCCATGCTGTGCACGGCGTTGTTGGAGGACGCCTGCAATTGCGTGATCAACGCATGGATCTGGGTGGTGGATTGTGAGGTGCGTTGCGCCAGTTGACGCACTTCGTCGGCCACCACCGCAAACCCACGGCCCATGTCGCCGGCGCGGGCGGCCTCGATGGCAGCGTTGAGCGCCAGCAAGTTGGTTTGATCGGCAATGCCTTTGATCACGTCCACCACGCTGCCGATTTCGTCGCTGTCGCGGGCCAGTTGCGCGACAGTCACCCCGGTTTCGCCGACCACGGCGGAGAGGCGCTCGATGGCTTCGCGGGTATCGCGTGCCACCTCGCGGCCGCGTCCGGTCAGGGCGTTGGCTTGCTGGGTGGCATCGGCGGTGCGCTGTACGTGGCTGGCGACTTCCTGGGTAGTGGCAGCCATCTGGTTGACGGCGGCCGAGACTTGTTCGGTTTCCACGCGCTGGCGGTCCAGGCCTCTGGCGCTGGCGCTGGCCAACTGGTCGGATTGGCCGGCGAGGGCGCTGAGTTGTTCAGCGCTGTCCTGCAGGCGCGTGAGGCAGGTTTTCAGGCGGGCGGCCTGGCTGAGGAACGCGGTTTCCAGGCGCCCTTGGGGCCCACGGGCGTCGCTGTACATCTGCGCGATTAACGCGTCTGAGGTTGAAGGTTCCACGCCGCGCAACAAGTGCAAGATGCTGCCCTGACGTATGCGCGCGCAAAGCACGCCGACCGGTATCGCCACAGCAACGGCCACGGCCAGGGCGATAGGCGCACTGAGAAACAGGCCCGCCACGCTCCCGGCCACGCCGGTTGCCATGTAGGGCACGCAGTTCAGCGCCGCTGGCAGCCACGCGTCCTGGCGTGGCACGCCGGGTTTGCCGGCGCTGATGCGCCGGTACAGCGCCTGGGCACGCCGGATCTCATCGGCGCTGGGCTTGACCCGTACCGACTCGAAACCGACCACCGTGCTGCCGTCGAAGATCGGCGTGACGTAGGCGTTGACCCAATAGTGGTCGCCGGTCCTGGAGCGGTTCTTGACGATGCCCATCCACGGCAGGCCCTGCTTGAGCGCGCTCCACATGTGCGCGAAAACCGCCGGTGGTACATCGGGGTGACGCACGATATTTTGCGGTGCGCCGATCAGATCGGCCCTGTCAAAACCGCTGATTTCAACAAAGGCGTCGTTGCAGTAGGTGATGACACCTCTAACGTCGGTGGCGGAAATAAGTTTTTGCTGAGGCGCGAGTGAAATCTCGCGCTGTGTGACTGGCTGGTTGTTGCGCATTCCGACTACTCCCTGGTTGCACTCAGCCAATCGGCCTCAGCTGGGAAAAGATTAATCCACATTGGCTATTTCGCCAGCCATTGGTCAAAAGCCTGAAACTTCCCGATGAAAAACCTCATAATGGCGGCCATTTTTGTTTAGCCGTTATTCTGGTGTGCCCGCATGGAAATCAAGGTCAACTTTCTCGACAACCTTCGACTTGAAGCCAAGTTCGACGACTTCACCGTAATTGCCGACCAACCGATCCGCTACAAAGGCGATGGTTCGGCACCGGGGCCGTTCGATTATTTCCTGGCTTCGTCGGCGTTGTGTGCGGCGTACTTCGTGAAGTTGTATTGCTCCACGCGCGATATCCCCACCGACAATATTCGTCTGTCGCAGAACAATATCGTTGACCCGGAAAACCGCTATAACCAGATCTTCAAGATCCAGGTCGAGTTGCCGGCGGATATCTCCGAGAAAGATCGCCAGGGCATCCTGCGTTCCATTGATCGTTGCACCGTGAAGAAAGTAGTGCAGGCCGGTCCCGAGTTCATCATCGAAGAAGTGGAAAACCTCGACGCCGATGCCCAGGCCTTGTTGATGCCCAATAGCACCTCCGACGCGGGCACTTATATAGCGGGCAAGGACCTGCCGCTGGAGCAGACCATCGCCAACATGTCGGCGATTCTCGCCGGCCTGGGCATGAAGATTGAGATCGCGTCCTGGCGCAATATCGTGCCCAACGTGTGGTCGCTGCATATCCGCGACGCCCATTCGCCGATGTGCTTTACCAACGGCAAGGGCGCGACCAAGGAAGGCGCTTTGGCGTCGGCGTTGGGCGAGTTCATCGAGCGGCTCAACTGCAACTTCTTCTATAACGATCAATTCTGGGGTGAAGAACTGGCCAACGCGCCGTTCGTGCATTACCCGGACGAGCGCTGGTTCCAGCCCGGCCCGCAGGATGAGCTGCCGACGGAAATCCTCGATGCCTACTGCCTCAAGGTCTACAACCGCGACGGCGAGTTGCGCGGTTCGCACCTGTACGACACCAACTCGGGCAACGAAGCGCGCGGCATCGTGTCGCTGCCGTTTGTGCGCCAGTCCGACGGTGAGGTGGTGTACTTCCCGTCCAACCTGATTGAAAACCTCTACCTCAGCAACGGCATGAGCGCGGGCAACACCCTGGCCGAAGCCCAGGTGCAATGCCTGTCGGAGATCTTCGAGCGGGCGGTGAAGCGCGAAATCATCGAGGGTGAATTCGCCTTGCCGGACGTACCTGCCGAGGTGCTGGCCAAGTACCCGGGGATTCTCGCCGGTATCCAGGGCCTGGAAGCCCAGGGTTTCCCGGTGCTGGTCAAGGATGCGTCCCTGGGCGGTGAGTTCCCGGTGATGTGCGTGACCCTGATGAACCCGCGCACCGGTGGCGTGTTTGCCTCGTTCGGCGCGCACCCAAGCCTGGAAGTGGCGCTGGAGCGCAGCCTTACCGAGCTGCTCCAAGGTCGCAGCTTCGAAGGCTTGAACGACCTGCCAGCGCCGACCTTTGAAGGCCAGGCAGTGACCGAGCCGAACAACTTCGTCGAGCACTTCATCGACTCCAGCGGTGTGGTGTCGTGGCGCTTCTTCAGCGCGCAGTCGGATTACGAGTTTGTCGAATGGGACTTCTCCGGCGAAGGCGCCGACTCCAACGCGCAGGAAGCCGCGACCCTGTTTGGCATCCTCGAAAGCATGGGTAAAGAATCCTATATGGCGGTGTACGAACACCTCGGCGCCACCGCCTGCCGCATCCTGGTGCCGGACTACTCGGAAATCTACCCGGTGGACGACCTGATCTGGGACAACACCAACAAGGCGCTGTTCTTCCGTGCCGACATCCTCAACCTGCACAGCCTCGACGACGCCGAACTCAACGCCTTGGCCGAGCGCCTGATCGAAAGCGAACTGGACGATTACACCGACATCACCACCTTGATCGGCATCGAGTTCGACGACAACACGGCCTGGGGCCAGTTGACCATCCTCGAATTGAAACTGCTGATCTTCCTCGCCTTGCAGCAACATGAAGAAGCCAAGGAATGCGTGGAGATGTTCCTGCAATACAACGACAACACCGCCGACCGTGGCCTGTTCTACCAGGCGATGAATGCGGTGCTGGAGATGGAACTGGACGACGACCTGGAACTGGCGGACTACGAAGCCAACTTCCGCCGGATGTTTGGCAATGAGCGGATGGACGCGGTGATTGGCTCGGTCAATGGCAGCGTGCGGTTTTATGGCCTGACGCCGACCAGCATGAAGCTGGAAGGGTTGGATCGGCATCAGCGCTTGATTGAGAGCTACAAGAAGCTGCATGCGGCGCGGGCCAGCATTACCTCAGCTTGACGCCATTCTCCTGTGAACGCGGATTTGTGTGGGAGCTGGCTTGCCTGCGATAGCATCACCTCGGTTCAACTGAAGGACCGAGGTGCCTGCATCGCAGGCAAGCCAGCTCCCACATAAAAGCAGCTCCCACACAAACAAGCTCCCAGGCACAAACAAGCATCCAGACAAGCCTTAGATGTGGGCCAACGCTCGTGCCAGGTCCGCACGCAAATCCTCCACATCCTCAACCCCCACCGACAATCGCACCAACCCATCGCCAATCCCCAACTGCGCCCGCGTCGCCGCTGGGATGCTCGCATGGGTCATGATCGCCGGGTGCTCGATCAGGCTTTCCACGCCGCCCAGGCTTTCGGCCAGGGCGAACAGCTTCACGTTTTCCAGGAAACGTGTGGCACCCGCCAGGTCTGTGCGCAAATCCACTGAAATCATCCCGCCAAACCCGCGCATTTGCCGGCGGGCCACTGCGTGCTGTGGGTGGGAGGCCAGGCCAGGGTAGTAAACCCGCGCGACTTGCGGCTGTTGCTCCAGCCAGGTGGCCAGGTCGAGAGCGTTGCTGCAATGGCGCTCCATGCGCAGGGCCAGGGTTTTCACACCGCGCAGGGTGAGGAAGGCGTCGAACGGCCCGGCGATGGCGCCCACGGAGTTCTGCAGGAAACCCACGCGTTCCGCCAGCTCAGGGTTGTCGCCCACCACGGCGATGCCGCCGATTACATCCGAGTGGCCATTGAGGTACTTGGTGGTGGAATGCACCACCACGTCGAACCCCAGCTCCAGCGGCCGTTGAACCCAGGGGCTGGCGAAGGTGTTGTCGGCCACACAGATAATCCCCCGCGCCCGGCAGATACTCGCGATGGCGCTGAGGTCGGTGAGGCTGAGCAATGGGTTGCTGGGTGTTTCGACCCAGACCATGCGCGTGTCGTCCTGCAATGCGGCTTCGAACGCAGGCACATCACTCAAATCCACAAAGCTGAAACGGTGCCCGGCGCTGCGCTGGCGCACCTTGTCGAACAGACGGAAGGTGCCGCCATACAAGTCATTGCCGGAGACGATGTGGGAACCGGCGTCCAACAACTCCAGCACCGTGGAAATCGCGGCCAGCCCGGAGGCGAAGGCAAACGCCCGGGTGCCACCTTCCAGATCCGCCACGCAACGCTCCAGGGCAAACCGCGTGGGGTTGTGGGAGCGCCCGTAATCGAAGCCCTTGTGCACGCCGGGGCTGTCTTGCAGGTAGGTGGAGTTGGCGTAGATCGGTGGCATCAGCGCGCCGGTGGTCGGGTCGGGGCTTTGCCCGGCGTGGATCACACGGGTAGCAAACGCGCTTTTATCGGGCTGGCTCATGCAAGGGATCTCCGTAGGTGGTTGAGCAGATCGACGCGGGTGATCAGGCCATGGAAGCCGGAGGCGTCGGCAATGATTGCGACGAGGCCACGATCCAGCTCGTCCTGGAGTTCCGCGAGGCTGGCGCTGGGGTCGAGGGTTTGCAGGCTGTCGGTCATGGCGCTGGCGACGACCATGTTGAAGTCCGCAGCATCGTGGTGCAGGCCCAGCAGGATGTCGGATTCGTCGATCACGCCCACCAGTTGCTTGCCGTCCACCAGCACCGGCAGTTGGGACACGTCGGCCAGGCGCATGCGCTGGAAGGCGGTGAGCAAGGTGTCATCCGGGCTTACGCTGATTACGCGGCCGTCTTCGAAGCGGCGGGCGATCAGGTCGCGCAGGTCGCCGTAGTGCTTGTAGTGCAGCAGGCCGGCGTCGTTCATCCATTGGTCGTTGTAGACCTTCGACAGGTAGCGCGTGCCGGTGTCGCAGACAAAGGTGACCACGCGCTTGGGCGCGGTCTGTTCGCGGCAGTAGCGCAAGGCGGCAGCAAACAGGGTGCCGGTGGACGAGCCACCAAGAATGCCTTCGGCCTTGAGCAGTTGGCGGGCGTGGTCGAAGCTTTCTTCATCGCTGATGGAATAGGCTTGGCGGACGCTGGACAGGTCGGCAATCGAGGGGATGAAGTCTTCGCCAATGCCTTCCACGGCCCACGATCCCGGGGTTGGCAACGTGCCGCTGCGGCTGTATTCGGCCATCACCGAGCCCACCGGATCGGCCAGCACCATCGCCAGTTCCGGTTGCACGCGCTTGAAGAAGCGGGTCAGGCCGGTGAGGGTGCCGGCCGAGCCGACGCCCACCACGATCGCGTCCAGGTCGTGCTCCGTTTGCGCCCAGATTTCCGGCGCGGTGCCGGTCTCGTGGGCCAGGGGGTTGGCGGGGTTGTTGAACTGGTCGGCAAAGAAGGAACCGGCAATGCCCTTGGCCAGGCGCGCGGCGACGTCCTGGTAATACTCGGGGTGGCCCTTGCCCACGTCTGAGCGGGTGATATGCACTTCGGCGCCCATGGCCTTGAGGTGCAGCACCTTTTCCGTGGACATCTTGTCGGGCACCACCAGCACCACGCGGTAGCCCTTGGCCCGGCCCACCAGCGCCAGGCCCAGGCCGGTGTTGCCGGCGGTGGCTTCAATGATGGTGCCGCCGGGGCGCAGGCGGCCGTCGCGTTCGGCGGCATCGATCATGGCCAGGCCGATGCGGTCCTTGATCGAGCCGCCCGGGTTCTGGGATTCAAGCTTGAGAAACAGCGTGCAGGGGCCGGTGTCGAAGCGACTGACCCGGACCAGCGGCGTGTTGCCGATCAGTTCGAGCACGGCGGGGCGGGAGAGGCTGGGCATGGTGTCACCTGTTACGGGGCGCGTAGGTCGGACAACAAAGTGCAAGGCGTGCCTTGGACCATAGGCCGGGATCGCAGCGCTCGCCAGCGGCAAGGCGGTTGCCTGTCCGTTATTGGCGCATCACCTGTTCCATGACCTCGGCCTGCCACTCGAAGTAAGGGTTGAAGGTCAGCCGTGCATGCACCTTGTCCGGCTCGCGGTAGCCCCAGGCCGAATACCACACGGGCTTGCCGGCGAGGCAGTGTTGCAGGCCTTCATCCGTCTGGCCGTTCCAGCACTCCGGCTGCTGCCCCTGGCGGCCGTATTGCGGGTTGCCCGGGGCGAACAACACGCCCATATGGGAAAACTGGCTGATGCGTTCGGCCGGCAAGTGGTCACTGCGCACCAGGATGCGCGGTGATCGCTGCGGGGCTGGCAGTTCGCCGTACCAGATCATCCGCGAGGCAGGGTGGGAGAAGCGCGCGGTAAAGGCCTCCCTCACGAACTGCACGTCCACCACGGAGTCGTGGGCGGCACTGACGATCAGCACCGGGCGGTCAAACGTGGCGTCGGCCAACTTGTCGCGCACCGCTGCGCTGGTGCGATAGAACTGGGCAAAACCGTTGGTGGGGATGTTCTGGTAACGCAGTGGCGACTGCAATTGCCGTGGGCCTTCGGGGTCGCGTAGCCAGGGTTTTACGTAGGTCAGCCATGGCAGCATCCAGATAAAGCGGTTACGCGCCTTGAACGCCGGAGAAAACATCAGCAGGCCGGCGATGCCAGGGTCGTCCATGGCGTATTCCAGTACCAGGTTGGCGCCGGTAGAGAAGCCCCCCAGGTAGACCTGGTCAACGTCCTGGCGCAACAGGGCCACTTGCTGCGCCACCGTCCTGCGCCAGTCGGCGATATCGACGTCCAGCATGTCGTAGGGCTGCGTGCCATGCCCGGGCAACAGCAGCGTGCGCACCCGATAACCCCGTGACGCCAACTGAGCGCCGATATCGCTGAACGAACCCGGCGAATCCCCCAGGCCATGTACCAGCAGGACACCGTGGCCATTGGGGGTTTGCGCGACCCATTCGCGCGGCGCATTCCAGTCCAGTTCCAGCCCGTGGTCGGGGTTTTGGAAGCGCCGGTCACGCTCCAGCCTCGCCAGCGTTTGCTGGCGGTACTGTTCGAAGCTGGTAGGGCTGGGGGCGGACAGCGCCGTGGAGCGGTCGGCGCAACCCACCAGGCTGAGCAGCACCAGCAAACGCAGTAACTTCATCGCATATTCCCAAGCGGCGCAGAGTGCAGCCGACCTTACGCGCCTGTCCGGCAGCGATCCAGCCGGCAAACGCCCCAACGGCAAGGGAAAATATAACGATTGGTAACCGGCGCAGCCTATGCTGAACTGCACTGTAAGTGCCTTCCTACAACTGTTTGAGCCGGGCGATGACTGTTTCACTGGCGCGCTGCATGGGCGCCCGCAGTTCACTGTCGATCAAGCCTTCCAGGGCCAGTGCGGCTTTCACCGGCGCGGGATTGGGTTCAATAAACATGGTGTTGATCAGTGGCAGCAATTGGAAAAATGTCGCCCGCGCCTCGGCCAACTGGTTGTCCCGCACCTGCTGCCACAGCGCCACGAACCGTTCTGTCTGCACATGGGCCGACGCTGCAATCGCGCCACTGGCGCCCAGGCACAGCGCGTTGAAGATCTGCTGGTCTTCGCCGCACAACACGTCCACCTGGCCGCTGGCCAACAGCGCCAGGGTATTGCCCAGGTTGCCACCGCAATCCTTGATGGCCTGGATGCGCGGATGGCTGACGATAGTCAGCAAGGTTGCCTGCTCGAAGGTCACGCCGGTGCGGTAGGGAATGTCATAGAGGATGACCGGCACGCTGGAAGCATCGGCCACCGTGCGGAAAAACGCTTCCAGCCCGGCCTGGGACGGGCGGATGTAACTCGGTGCTGGCACCAGCAATCCGGCGACCGGGCGCTTGAGGACTTCCTCCTGGAACTGCAGCAGTTCAATCTGGTTATTGCCCGCCAGGCCCATCACCACACGCTGCGCAGGAACCTGCTGCAACACCGCATCCAGCACCGCCAGTTGTTCTGGCCGGCTCAGTGATGCCGCTTCGCCCGTGGTGGTGCACACCATGATCCCGGCCACGTGTCTTTCCAGCAGGTGACCCACCAGCCGTTGCAGGCCGCCAAAATCGATGGCGCCGTCCTGGAATGGCGTGACCACGGGAACCCAGATACCTTGAAACGCTGACATGCACTTTCTCCTGATGATTGACCGATCAAGTCACCGTCAGAAGGGCAGAGGGAATTGTGCAAGGGGGGAGACCGTCGCGCTCAATGTCCTGTCAGCTCATCTGACGGGACAGCGCGCCCCGGTCACATGAGCGACTGTTTCTTCGATTTGAGGGCGTGCGCCACGCAACCTTGCGCCTTGGCAATCGAGCCAATGACGGAAAGGTTGACCAGCGACTTAGTAGACATGAATTGTCACACCCTGAATGAGGCGACCATCTTCAGGGGATGTGAGGGAATGTGTCAAGCACCGGCGACGGCGGCCTCTATGGCAGCAATGTCGATCCTGGTCATGGTCATCATCGCATCGAACGCGCGCTTGGCGGTGGCGGGGTCGGGATGGGTCACCGCAGCGGTCAAGGCCCGTGGCGTGATCTGCCACGACAGCCCCCACTGGTCCTTGCACCAGCCGCAGGCGCTCGCCTGGCCGCCGTTGTCGATGATGGCGTGCCAATAGCGGTCGGTTTCGGCCTGGTCGTCGGTGGCCACCTGGAACGAAAACGCCTCAGTGTGGGGAAACGCCGGGCCGCCGTTCAAGCCAAGGCAGGGGATGCCCATGACAATGAACTCGACGGTCAACACATCGCCTTGCCGGCCCGATGGGAAGTCACCGGGGGCGAGGTGCGTGGCAACGACGCGGCTGTCCGGGAAGGTCTTGGCGTAAAAGGTGGCGGCGTCCAGGGCGGTGCCGTTGTACCAGAGGCAGAGCGTGGTTTTGCTGGGCATGATGGGTCTCCACGGGAAATGGCTGTGTGAAGTCTAGACAATGCCCAGGGTTCGCCGGCTTAAAAACGTTCGTCCAGGATGGCCGGCAAGGTGATGTCCTTGACGAAGCTGGCGGAGGACAGGCTCAACGCCATGCGCACCACCTGCACCACATCGTGCACGGGAATCGCGTGGCCCTCAGCCCGTTGCGCGGCAAGCTCGCGCGGCGTGCTCAGTGGGTCTTCGGTATTCAGGTAGCCCAGGTTCAGGCACGTCACGCCCAGTCGCTGCTGGCGATAGCCTTCACGCAAGGCGTCGGCGATACCGCGCAAGGCGAACTTGGAGGCACCAAAGGTCACTTCCGGGCGGCCACTTTGCGGCAGGCCGGAGGTCGAGCCGGTGAGGATGATCCTGGGGGTTGCGCTGTTGAGCAGCACCGGCAACAGCCGCTTGATCAGCAGCAGGGTCGAGGTGATGTTGCAGGCCACAATGGCTTCGATCTGGCTGTCGTCGTCTGTCAGGAAGTTATACGCCGGGTCGAAGGCCAATTCTTCCCAGATGCCCAGGTTATAGATCAGCGTATCCAGCCCGTCTTCGGCGACCGCCGCGGCGATGACCTGCGCGGCTGCGGCGGGTTCGGCCAGGTTGGCCTCGACCCAGTGCACGCTGACGCCAGCCTGGTGGTCCAGGTGCTCGGGCTGGCTGCGGGACACGCCGATCAGCGTGTCGCCGGGCTCGCCGAGGCCTTCGATGAGGGCTTTGCCCAGGCCTTTGCTGGCGCCGATCACTAGGGTTTTCATGGGGTGTCTCCTTGACTGGGGGGCTGCTCGTCGTGTTCAGCGGCTGATTCTGGCGCAAGGCTGCGGTGTCAGCCAAGCTCCGCGTTGACCTCGTTCGCCCACATCGTCCCAGGCTCTGCCGCAGCAGGATCGATGTGTCGAACGCTTGCATCCCGTCAGAAACTGTACTTAGCCGTGACCGTAAAGTTACGCGGGTCGCCGTACACATCATACGGGCTCCACGTGGAGTTGCTGGCAATCCCCTGATAGTACTTTTTGTCGAACACGTTGTTGATGTTCAGCTGGGTGTCCAGGTGTTTATTGACCTGATACCCGGCCATCAGTCCCACCAAGGCATAGGCCTCTTGCTCGATCTGGAAGTTGCCGAACACATTGCGGCCCTTGTTGTAGGTGCTGCTCTGGCTGTAGAGGTTGGCGCCGATCCGCCAGCGGTTCAGCTCGTCTTGCAGGCGATAGGTGGTGCTGGCCTTGAACATGTGGCGCGGTACGTCAGTGTCGAACAGGGTGCCTTCCTTGGCGGCGTCGGCATCTTTTTCGGACTTGGCCTGGGCGAAGGTGTAGCCGGCGCCCACCTGCCAGTTCGGGGTCAGTGCGCCGTTGATCTCCAGCTCCACGCCCTGGCTGCGCACTTTGCCCGCGGCCTCGTAGCAACCGTAGGCGCCGACCGGGATGAATGTGCAGGTTCTGGCGTCCGCCACTTCTGCCGCCCGGTTGAGCTGGTCGATCTGGAACACCGAGGCACTGGCATTCAGTGCGCCGCCAAAGTATTCGCCCTTGATGCCCACTTCGTAGTTTTCCCCGGTGATGGGCTTGATCCCGCCACCGTCGCCGTTCTTTTCGGTCTGGGGCTGGAAGATGTCGGTGTAGCTGGCGTACACCGAGTGGTTGTCGTCCAGGTCGTAGATGACACCGGCGTAACGGGTGAGGTGACGTACCTCGCGGGTTTTGCCCGAGGTGTAGTACTGGTCGTTGATCTGGTCATAGATCGAGGTCGCGTCGTACCAGTCCAGGCGGGCGCCAAGGATGACTTTGAGCGGGTCGGCGAGGTTCCAGCGGGTGGTGACGTAGAGCCCTTCCTGATCGACCTTCTCGCTGAGGGTGTAGACGTCCGGCACGCTCGGCCGCGTTAGGCCGCTGGGGTTGAAGCGGTTGATGTCGATGTTGTCGACGAACACCGTGCCGCCGACGGCCTCGGTCTTGAGTTGGCGCTTGCTGGCGCCCACCACCAGTTCATGCTGACGGCCGAGGAGGGCGAAGGGTCCGCTGGCGAAGAAGTCGTAGGTGGACTGGTCGAAGTCACGGCCCTGGTTGAACACGCGTTGGCGGTAGGTGGCGTCGTTGTTGCGCTCCAGTACGGCGCCCATCATCTTGAACTCGGACCAGTTTTTCGACGCGCCCAGGTGCAGGCGCCAGTCGTTGTCGAAGCGCTGGTCGAGCTCGGCGAACAGGGTCTTGTTGTCGATGTCCTGGTGCGACCAGCTGTAGCCGAAGGTCTTTGAACGTGAAAAGCCCATGTGGCTGCCATTGGGGTTCACCGGCAAGCCGCCCCAGTTGATGTTGTTATTGTCGTTCTGCTCGGAGGCACCGAGGGTCAGGGTGATGCTGTCGCTCAGGTCGTACTCGCTGACGCCGTAGAACACGCCGCGTTCGCGGCCGGCGTAATCCTGATAGCTGTCCTTGTCGTGGTAGGCACCGACAAAACGGCCGCGCAGGGTGCCGCTGTCGTTGACCGGGCCGCTGACGTCCAGCTCGCTGCGATAGTTGTCCCAGCTGCCGGCGCTGGCGGTGATGCTCGCCTGGAAAACCTGGGTGGGACGCTTGCGCACCATGTTGATGGCGGCCGAGGGGTTGCCGGCGCCTTGCATCATGCCGGTGGCGCCGCGCACCACTTCGACACGGTCGTAGGGGGCGAGGTCGGCGGTGGCGACCCAGTCGGCGTTGTAGGTGGTGGGCAGGCCGTCGAACATCAGGTTGGTGATGGGGAAACCACGGGCAAAGAACTCGCTATTGGCCGGGCGTGCGGCGGCCAGGCGCAGCCCGGGGGTGGCCTGGACCACATCGTCGAGGCTGCGCATGCCTTGGTCGTCCATGCGTTGACGGGTAATCACGGTGACCGACTGCGGCGTTTCCCGCAGGGACAATGGCAGCTTGGTTGCGGTCTGCATGGCGCCGGTGGTGTAGGAGCTGCTGTTTTCGGTCGTAGCCCCGAGGTTCAGGCCGCTGATGTTGGTGGCGCCCAACTCAAGCGCCCCGGAATCGCCGCCGCGCGGCACCAGCAGGTAGTTGCCGCTGGCACTGCGCATAACGCTCAGGTTGCTGTCATTCAACAGGCGGCTGAGACCTTCGTGTACGTCGTAGTCCCCGCGCAGTGCCGGCGCGCGCTTGCCTTGCACCAGCGCCGGGTCGAAGGGCAAGGTGATCCCGGCCGCCTGGGCGAAACTGTTGAGCGACTCCTCCAGTGGACCGGCGGCCAATTCGTAATGACGACTGTCCGCCTGCGCGGCCTGCACCGCAACGCTGGCCAGTAGGATGCCCTGGAGGGCAAGTGCAAGGGCACTGCGCGACAGCGACCGAGGGGAAATCAAAGCAGAGGACATGAACGACGAGCTCCTTTCGAATAACAGGGGGTATGTCCTGTTTGTCGAAGGACGGGGCAGAACCCGTAAATCTTTTTGCGATTATTTCTCGTCTGGCTCAACGGGCGATCACGCGGGTCCAGAGCGGCGTGAAGCGCTCGACACGTACCGGTAGCGAATCGCTCAGGGCGCTCAACGCGCGGTCGATGTCATCCAGCTGGAAGACCCCCGACACCTCCAGTTGCGCGATGGCGGGGTCGCAGCGCAACCAGCCGTGACGGTAACGCGCCAATTCGGCGGTCAGGTCGCCCAGGCGCATGCGCTTGGCTACCAGTTGCCCGCGGGTCCAGGCGCTGGCGTTGAGGGTGCTGGCCTCGACGCGTTGGCTGCCGTCGAGATTGATCAAGTATTCCTCACCGGCGGCAATCAGGATCGGATCGCCCTTGCTGTGAATGGCCACCACGCCGTCCTCGACCCGAACCCGGGTGCCGTGTTCTTCATCACGCACGCCGAAGGCGGTGCCGATGGCCTGCAGCCGCGCGTGCCGGGTGCTGACCCAGAAACTGCGACGCCCATCAGGTGCGGCGCCGTCCTTGCCGGTATCGACAAATATTTCACCGCGCCGCAGGTTGATCAGCCGGCGCTGGGCTGTGAATTCGACGTCGACTGAACTGGCGGTGTTCAGTTGCAGGCGCGTGCCATCCTGCAGCAGGAACTGACGCCGTTCGCCCACCCCGGTGGCATAGTCCGCGCCCCAGGGCAGCTGCGTGCTGTCACGCAGTTGCCAGCCGGCCGCCCCGGTGATGAGCAATCCCATCCCCAGCAATTTGAGCGCGTGGCGCCGGCTGTGATGGCCGCTGTGCAAGCGTTCCAAGGTATCCAGCGCCACTGTGCCCGGCAGTGCGGCCAGCGCCTGGAAGGACGCGTCGCTTTTACTCAGCGCTTGCCAGGCGGTTTCATGCAGCGCATCGGCTTGGCGCCAATCCAGGCAGGCCGCCAGCACTTGAGGGTTTGAACCGGAGGATTCGATCCGCACCAGCCAACCGATGGCTTGGTCCAGTACGTTATCGGGCAGGGGATGTGCGCTCATCGCTGAGCCAGGTAGCAATGGCGAATGGCGCTGGCCATGTACTTCTCCACCGACCCGAGGCTCACGGCCAGGCGCACGGCGATCTCCTTGTAGCTGAGCCCCTCCAGGCGCGACAGCAGAAAGGCCATGCGCACCTTGGGGCGCAGGCCATCGAGCAACGCATCCACGCGTGCCAGGGTTTCCAGCAGGATCAACTGTGATTCCGGCGACGGCACCTCAGCCTCCGGTAAGTGAGCAATGGCCTCCAGATAAGCCCGCTCGACCCGCTGCCGGCGCACCCGATCAACCAACAAGCCATGGGCCACCGTACTCAACCAGGCCCGTGGCTGGCGCAACTCCTGCAACCGCTCCGGCTTGCCGAGGATGTGTACAAACGTATCCTGGGCCAGGTCGGCGGCGCTGTCACCGTGGTGCAGCCGCCTGCGCAACCAGCCCAGCAACCAGGCGTGATGATCGATGTACAGCGCGCGAATATCGGCGTGCGGGGCTGGGGGCGTGGATGACGACGACACAGAAAGCCTCTGCAAGAACACAGTGCATTTGAGAATTCATCGCATCCTAGTGTTTGTCAGCCGTCGTCAGCAAGTAAAGACTGCGTTTATTCCTGGCTTATGCCCGTCGCGCCATCAACAACACCGTCGCCGCCGCCGACAACAACCCCGCGCAACACCGATTGAATATCCGCTTGCCACGCGGTTCGGCAAACCAGCGGCGCATGTGCAGGCCCATATAGGCGTAGGCGCTGATGGCGATCCATTCCAGCATCAGGAACATCGCGCCCAGCAGGGCGAATTGCGGGGTGATGGGCTGGCCCGGGACGACGAATTGCGGGAGGAAGGCGGTGAAGATGAGGATGGCTTTCGGATTGCCCGCCGCCACCAAAAATTCCTGCCGTGCCAACGCCCACAAGCCTGCCTTGCCTGTCGTCGCTTCCGATTCCCCCTGCGGATTCGCCCGCCACAACTGGAACGCCAGGTAAAACAGGTACGCCGCTCCCAGGATCTTGATCCCGTAGAACAACAACTCCGAAGTTTGCAGCACCACCGCGAGGCCGGCAGAAGCGAGGGCGATCATGCCGGCGAAGGCCAGCAGGCGGCCGATACCGGCCAGGCAGGAGGTGCGGTAGCCGTAGCGGGTCGAGTTGCTCACGGACAATAGGTTGTTGGGGCCGGGCGCCATGTTCAGGGCGAAGCAGGCGGGGAGGAAAAGGGCGAGGGTGGCGAGGTCCATGGCGGCTCCGGGTTCGCGTGGGCGGGGAGGCTGAAGAGTAAAGGGCGCAAGGTGCCTGGGCAATCCGAAATGCCAGTCAGTCAACGGGGAACACTGTAGTTGTGGCGAGGGAGCTTGCTCCCGTTGGACTGCGCAGCAGGCCCAGCCTTTTTACACGAAGTGTAAAAAATACAAGTACGTTTGGATTGGCTCTGTGAGTAAAAAGTACGCAATCGACAAGCTGCGAATATTATTTTTAATAACAGGCAGCAAAACCAAAATGCCTGAGCTATATATATTTTATCTCGCTAACGCATAGCCGTTTTGACGTAGCTAACGTCTGGATTGCTGGCGCAGATCATGATGATCTTTGTGTGTCCAGACGGCGTAGGAGATAGGCATGATGCTTAAAACTAAAGGAATTTTAGTTGTTGTCAGTTGCACACTTGCGTCATGCGGAATAATGGCGCCAAAAAACTCACTCGAGCGTGTGGCGAAAGATTGGAGCATGACCGTGCGTGCAAGTCAGGTGATGCCGGTCTATCCATTGGATGAAGATCTGCGACCTGGCGATGTATTTATATCGAAAAACGATATAGCCAGCGAAATCGAGACCTGGGAGTCAAAGGGTTTTTTGCCGCTGATCAATCGCTACGACAGGATTGCTATAGCGCAAGCCGAGTACGACAACCTGTATGCCAATGGATTTGCAATAACAGACGCAGCCTCTTTTCATCGGGCGCCGAATACGGCGTTCCCGAGTTATACGTTCTCCGTGGATAAACGCGGGGCACTTGGGTTGGCTATTCCACTTAATTCAGTCCCCGTTGCACTTTCAGTGGCCGGCGCGCAAAGCGCAACGGGGTCTGTTGTATTCAAGGGCGCCTCCAATCAAGGGCTTACCGATAAAGCGATGAATCGGCTCATAGGGAAATGGGCAACGGATAATAAAAGTGATCTTGGTACGCTCGCGAAAGGCAACCCGGGCCCGACGATTCTTAGGGTAATCAGTCGCGTGTACAGCATTAAAGGCGCCACCGTGTCGTTGACGTTCGCTGATACCTCAGGCACTGACGTGCGGGCCGGGGCAGAGGTCAATGCGCCGGAACTGTTGAGCGCGTCTGAAGAGTCCTACAAGGCATTGATTACCCAGCTCAACAAGCAGATCGAATTGAAGAAAGGCGCGGTAGTGCCTGATACCCCGGCGGTGCCGGCTGCAGGAGAGGCGGAAAGTAGCGATCCTGATATTGCAGCGTTGCAGGCAGATATAGCGACGCTTAATAAGTTAAGAACTCAGCAGCAATTGGGCAATATCAGACGACAGATGGCCAACCTGGAGTCTGAGCAGAAATATGGCGGATATGTGCTGCCCGGTGCTTCGTTCAAGTTGGCATCACGCACTGCGCGTGGTGTGACAATGGATGAGACCTTTCCCAAACCCTTGGCCATCGGCTATCTGGCCCGGGAGTACTTGATACTTCCAAGTGGGGCGATCCAGGAAGTGGGTAGTGTTGAAGAGTTGATTGAAAATCCTGCGTTGTATAAGAGCATGCGTCAGAGAGCCACCGAACTGTCGAGAAGAGTGCCAGTCACGCCTCCATCAGACTCCGGTGCCCAAGCCAGCCCGTTCCCCAAAAAATAAGGAGACAAATCATGATTTTTGGACAAGACAAAGATGTTGTATGCGATCTCATCTCTTTAACGGCAGCGAGTGAGGATTATGCTTTTTTTGAATCGTTGATCGCGGCAGGAGAAGCCCGTCACTGGGAATCGAAAGTGTTCTGGGGTGATCCGGATCAAACGCATAAAGTGCTGGTGCTTTGCAGGACGGTGGGCACGGCTCGAAAGATTAAAGTATTGACTGATATTTCTATGGATTTATTGGACTTGAGAAAAGAGCAGGCGAATAACGCAGGTTATACATTTTTTACGACGGAGGTGGGAGAGCGGAATGTAATGGTTTACTACTGATATGCCGTTTGATCTCTGGGAATACTCGTGAGCCCACAGAGGTTGTGTGTATGTAGAGGGTATGTTTGCGCGGGTGCATAAAGCCTGTCACCACCGCTTGTGAAGAAGGTTTAAGCGCCTGCTCGGAGGAAGTTTTTCATTGATGTGCTCAAGGTGCTTGATCAAGGTAGCTAAGGAAGCTAGCTATGTGCTAATTTCGCGCTTCCCCAAACGACCAGAGCCCCACCCATGAAGTCCCCCCAATCCTCAGCCGAGGACCCACGCACCCTGCAGATCGCCAGCGATCCCGTCGGCCAGCAGTTGCAACAGATCGCCATCCTGACGCGCAAATCCGCCAGCCACCTGGGCGCGGCGCTGGGTATCAACCAGACCGACATGGCCGCGCTGGAGCACCTGATCACCGACGGCCCGCTGCCGCCGACCGAGCTGGCCGCGCGCCTCTCGGTGACCACCGCAGGCATCACCCAGGTCATCGACCGGCTGGAGCGTGCGGGGCATGTGGTGCGCGAGCGGCAGCTGGAGGACAAGCGTCGGGTGCTGGTGTGTCCACAGCCCGCATCGGTGGTCCAGGCGTATCGGCATATTGCGCCGATGCTCAGTGGGCTGAGCCGCGTACTTGGCGCGCTGGAAGGCCAGGACCGCGCGGTGGTCGAGGCGTTTCTCGGGCAGGTGATCGAGGTCTACCGCAACACGTTGCCGGGGAGCGGTCATGACCGCTAAAACGGTATTGATCAGCGGCGCGAGCATCGCCGGCCCCGCGTTGGCGTATTGGCTGGCCCGGCAGGGCATGGACGTTACGGTGGTCGAGAAGGCGCCGGCGTTTCGCGATGGCGGACAAACCATCGACGTGCGCGGGGCCGGGCGGGTGGTGGTGCAACGTATGGGGTTGGAGGCCCTGATTCGGGCCAATAGCACCCAGGAGCAAGGCATCGCCTTTGTTGACCAGGGCAACCGGACCAAGGCGTTCATTGGTGTAAATGCCTTCGACGGTGACGGCCCGATCGCCGAACTGGAGATCCTGCGCGGTGAACTTGCCAAGCTGTTGATCCAGCAGAGCGAGGATCGGGTCACGTACCGCTTCGGTGACAGCATCAACGCCCTGGAAGACGATGGCGACCATGTCCACGTGCGCTTCGAGCAGGGCGTCGAGCAGGTTTACGACCTGGTCATCATTGCCGAAGGGATTGGTTCCGCGACGCGCAATCACGTGTTCGGCAACGACGTCGAGCGCCGCTCCCTGGATCTCTACACCGCGTATTTCACCGTGCCGCGCGAGGCCAGCGATGGCCAGGTGATGCGCTGGCACAACCTGCCCGGTGGCCGTTGTATCTGCTTGCGCCCGGACAACCTGGGCACGACACGCGCCTTCTTGTCGTTCCAGCAAGCGCCCAGCGGCTATGAAAAGCTCCCAAGGGACGCCCAAGTCGCGTTGCTCAAGCGCCTGTTCGCCGACGCCGGCTGGGAGGCGCCCCGCGTACTCGCCGCGCTGGAACACGCCAGCGATCTTTATCTGGACGCGGTGGGTCAGGTCAAAATGCCGCGCTGGTCCAAGGGCCGCATTGCGTTGGTCGGGGACGCCGCCTACTGCGCATCGCCCATCAGCGGCATGGGGACCAGCCTGGGGCTGTGTGGCGCCTACGTATTGGCCGGTGAACTCGGGCGTCACGCCGATCACCGCCAAGCGTTTGCGGCCTATGAAAAACTCATGCGCCCTTACGTCAAGCAGGCGCAAAGCGTCCCCAGGTTCGCCCCTCGGCTGGCATCGCCGCACTCGCGCGCGGGCATTGCCCTCGGCCACGCGGTGTTGAGGCTGGCCACCGCGTCGGGGTTCAAAACCCTGTTCGGCAAGCTCCTGTCGCCGAAAGCCGACGCCATTGAGTTGCCGTGTTATGACGAGGCCCGTATTACTAAAATCCCCTAGACCTTAACAAAGGATTACATCGCTAAAGGCGTTCGCCCCGTATGGTCTGTGCCTCCTGGCACAACCTGGCGAACAGCCCATGCAACCCAGCAGCACGCGTGTAAATCCTGACCTCATCAACATCCGCCGGCTCTTCGCCACGCCCTTGGCGAGCCTCCAGCACCCCGACGCAGAATGGCTCAACGCTGAGCTGAAGACGCTCATCACCACGCGCATGGCGCAGGACCTCTGCGGCACCCACCGCAGCAACGATGGCGGTTGGCAATCCGCCCACGATTTCGCGCAGTGGGGCGGGGAAGCCTGCGATGCATTGGTGGCCTTTGCCAGAGACTTCGCCAGCCAACTGACCGCCGTTCACCACGAACCCTACGGTTTCACCGAGCCTGGGTTCGAATGGACGCTCAACGCCTGGGCCAACGTGAATGAGGCCGGCCACAGCAACGTCTTGCATGGCCATCCTGGCGCATTCTGGTCCGGCGTTTACTGGGTCGATGCAGGCGGGCGGGAAGAGGACGCAAGCGTCGGCGGCGACCTGGAGTTCATCGACCCACGGGGGATGGTGGCCTCGACCTACAACCCCGCGCTGCGCATGCGCGTCGAAGATTGCCTGACGGCGGGGTTCAGCAGCACCTGCTCGGCCACCAGCGGCACCTTCGTGATGTTCCCCTCCTGGCTGATGCATGCCGTACGGCGGTTTGAAGGGACGCGGCCACGGATGTCCATCGCGTTCAACTTTGGCGTATGAATGGGTTTATGTGATTTTGGTATCAGTGCTATGTGATTTAGCCGGTTTATCCATCAATGCGTGAACGGTAGTTTGCTCTTCAAGCCAATACGGAGCACTGACCTGATGCGCACCCCACTGAAAAGCACCTTCATGGCCGCGATGATCGGCATGTCCGGCGCCGAACTGCAGGCAGCGGACTACAAGCAAAACCCCTTCACCCTGACGTACGCCGGTGCGCTGACAAAAAACCAGCCCGGCAAGGTCAACATCCACCCGGTGAGCTACAAGCTCAATGGCCTCGACATCGCCGCCAACGTCTACACCCCGGCGAACTATGACGCGACGCACAAATACCCGGTGGTGGTCGTCGCCCACCCCAATGGCGGCGTAAAAGAGCAGGTCGCCGGCCTGTATGCCCAGCGCATGGCCGACCAGGGCTACATCACGATCACCGCCGATGCGGCTTATCAAGGTGCCAGTGGTGGCGAGCCGCGTAACGTCGACAAGCCGGCCCATCGCATTGAAGACATCCACGGCATGGCCGACTTTATCGCCCACTATCCCGGCGCCGACGCCACGCGCCTGGGCTTGCTGGGGATCTGCGGCGGCGGCGGGTATTCCCTGGCGGCGGCGCGCACCGACAAGCGCTTCGCCGCGATTGCCACGGTGAGCATGTTCAACTCTGGCCTGGTGCGCCGTAATGGCTACCAGGACTCGCAAGTCGCGACGATCCAGGAGCGCCTGCAACAAGCGTCGGCCGCCCGCGCGCAAGAAGCGGCTGGCGGCGCGGTGGTGTACACCGGCGACGTCAAGCTGACCGATGAACAAATCGCCAAGCTGCCGTTCGACCTGTATCGCCAGGGCTTTGAGTATTACGGCAAGACGCACGCGCACCCCAATTCCACCTTCAAATACACCCTGAGCAGTCTGCTGGACCTGATGAGTTTCGATGCCACCGACCAGATCGAACTGATCGACAAGCCGCTGCTGATGATCGCCGGCAGCAAGGCCGACAGCCTCTACATGACCGAGCAGGCGTTTGCCAAGGCCACGGGCACCCAGGACAAGCAGCTGTTCAAGATCGACGGTGCCACGCACATCGAAACCTACTGGGTGCCCGCGTATGTGGACAGCGCCATCGCCCAATTGACGGCGTTCTACGCCCGCACACTTTGAGGGGTTCAGCATGAAAAGCACGCTTTTAGGCATTGCACTGTGCGCCACGGCGCCGTTTGCCGCAGGCGCCGAGAGTGGCGGCGAATCACAGCAGATCCGCCGCGCCCATAGCCAGGCGCCGATGGTGGGGCCAGAGGATTATTTTTCCGGGCAGGTGCGGGTGGATCCGCTGTTTCCCGCGTCTGACGAGGTCAATGCGTCCGGTGCCTACGTCAGCTTTGAAGCGGGTGCGCGGTCGGCCTGGCATACGCATCCAGCGGGCCAGCGCCTGGTGGTGATGTCGGGTGTCGGCTTGACACAGGAGTGGGGCAAGCCGGTGCAGCGCATCCTGCCGGGGGATGTGATCGTCTGCCCGCCGGGCGTCAAGCACTGGCATGGCGCCGCGCCGAATAGCGCAATGATGCACCTCGCGGTGACCGGATCGGTTGACGGCAAAAACGTCGAGTGGCTGGAAAAAGTCAGCGATGCGGAGTACCTCAAACCGTTGCCCAAACCGGCCATCGGCAGTGCGCTCTCAGCCAGGCAACAGGCCATCCCGCTGATTGCCGCCGCGATGGCAACCAGCAATCTGCCCGGCCTGAATGCGGCGTTGAACCAGGGCCTGAACGCCGGCCTGACGATCAGCGAAGCCAAGGAAATCCTTGTGCAGCTGTACGCCTACACCGGCTTCCCCCGCAGCCTCAACGCCCTCGGCGAGCTGATGCGCGTGGTGGAAGCGCGCAGGCAAGGCGGTATCAAAGATGAGCAAGGACGAGAGCCCATCGCGCTGATTCCCGTCGGCGAACCGTTGCTGATCCTCGGCAAAGCCAACCAGACCAAAATCGCCGGCGCCCCGGTCCAAGGGCCGCTGTTCGAGTTCGCCCCGGTGATCAATCAATACCTGCAAGCGCACTTGTTCGGCGACATCTTCGCGCGGGACAACCTCGACTGGCAGAGCCGCGAACTGGCGACCGTCGCCGCGTTGGCCGTCACCCCTGGCGTCGAGCCGCAGCTGCGCTCACATATCGCGGCGAGTTTGCGGGTGGGCCTGAGTGACGCGCAATTGCGTGAAGTGGCGCAGTTATTGGCCGAGCAAGGTGATGTCGCCGCTGCCCAGCGCACCACCGAGGCGCTCGATCAGCACTAACCGTGATAGCGCAGGGTGTCACGCACCAGGGTAAACGCCGGCGAGCTTTGGCGCCGGCTCGGGTAATACAGGTGGTAGCCCGAAAACGGTTCACACCAGTCCTCCAACACCCGCACCAAGCGGCCCTGCGCCACATGCTCCAGCACCAGGTTCTCCGGCATGTACGCCAACCCCAAGCCCTGGAGAACCGCCTCCAGGCGCATGGCGATGGTGTTGAACACCAACTGGCCTTCGACCCGCACGTTCAACGTCTGGCCGGCCTTCTCGAATTCCCACGCATACAGTCCACCGTGAGTCGGCATGCGCAAGGTGATGCAGTTGTGCGCCATCAGCTCGTTAGGGATCAGCGGCACCGGATACCGCGCAAAATACGCCGGCGACCCCACCACCGCCATGCGCATATCCGGGCCGATGCGCATGGCGATCATGTCCTTGGCCACCTGCTCACCCAGCCGTACCCCCGCATCGAACCCTTGCGCGACGATATCGGTGAAACCGTAATCCACGATGATCTCGATATTCAGGTCAGGATGATCCGGCAGCAGCTTGCCGAGCATCGGATGCAACACCGAAATCGCCGCATGCTCCCCGGCCGTGATCCGCAGCTTTCCGGCGGGTTTGTCACGGTATTTGCTGAGAGAGGCCAGCTCGCTGTCGATCTCCTCGAAGCACGGCGCGATCACCTGCAACAGATGCTCCCCGGCCTGGGTCGCCGACACACTGCGGGTGGTGCGCGCCAGCAGGCGTACGCCCAGGCGTTCTTCCAACTGGCGCATCGCGCGACTCAACGCGGGTTGCGACATGCCGAGGCGGGCGGCCGCGCGGGTAAAGCTGCGCTCCTGGGCGACGATGGAGAAGATGGCCAGTTGGTCGTAACGATCGGCGGTCATTGATACGGATCTGGTATGAATGGAGCCTGATTATGCCACCGGAGCGTATGTCTGTAGTGAACGGGTTTTGTCACGTAAGGGCGGCAGACTGGCTCCACCTGCATTTCATACCCGAAGAAGGACGCCTTCGATGATCCGTACCGCATTGCCCTCCGACGCAAACGCCATTGCCCACGTGCATATCCGCAGCTGGCAAGCCGCCTATCGCGACCTGATGCCGGCCGACTACCTGCACTCGCTGGGCGCGACCCTGGCGCGGCGAGAAGCGTTCTGGAGCCGCTCGATTGAGTCGGGTGAGTCCAACGTAGTGGTCGCTGAGGCGGGCGGGCAGGTGGTTGGCTGGATATGCATCGGCGCCGGTCGTGATGAAGATGCCGTCGTCGGGGAGAGTGGTGAGGTCATGGCTCTCTACGTGCTGGCCGAGCACTGGCACACGGGTGTGGGGCTGGTCTTGTGGCAAGCCGGCGTGCAGCAGTTGAGAGCGCAGGGTTTTCAGCGGTTGACGCTGTGGGTGTTGGCGGGGAATGAACGGGCTATCCGGTTTTATCGCAGGGCGGGGTGTGTTGAGGAGGCGGGGAGTGAGCGCACGCTGGAGAGAGGCGGAGTTACCTTGTTGGAGGTGAGGTACCAGTTGCCGCTATCCCGCTAAATGTCGCTGATACAACACATTCCACCTGTGGGAGCGGGCTGTCAGTTTATACAGATGCAGCTGACCCACCGCCATCGCAGGCAAGCCAGCTCCCACATTTTTGAGCGGTGCAAACCTGATCTGGCCTGCAAACCCCAATCCCCTGTGGGAGCGGGCTTGCCCGCGATAGCGGTGGACCAGTGAAAGAAAAGCCAAGGCATGAATTATTTTCGGCCATCGCCAAGCATTCCCACCAACTCAGCTGCCAGGCCAGCCGCTTCTTGTCGATAGTCTTTGTCCCAGGCACCTGACCAATCATCTGGCCTTCCCTCATCGTCCCATTGCGCCAACGCCAACCCGTTGATGATCTCCAGCTCGAACCAGACACGCTGCCACGCGGCGGCGTCCTGGACCAACGCAGTGTCCTGCCACAGGAACTCTGTTTGCGCGACAAAAGCCGACCATGCAAACAGATCTTCTGATGCTCGTAAGCCGAGCGTTAGCCAGTAATTCCTGTCACCCACTGCACAACTCCTTATAAAACGTCCACGCCCGGATAAAGCTCCGCAGGTGGATGGTAATCGGGATCCTCGAAGCGGCTATTGCCGTAATGGGTTTTCGCCGTGGGCCCTTCGCCCTTGTACGTCACTTGCGGGTTTGGCGTGAGATGCCAGCCGTCTCCGTCCTTGTCGCGCTCGATCAGCGACGGGTACAGCGTACAGCTGCCAGCCGAACCGGAAGTCAGCCGGAACTGGTAAAAGCGCCCAGCCTGGGGCGTGAACTTCGCCGTGACAGAGCAGGATTGCGTGCGCGCGCCCTCCCAGAACATGCCCACGTGCGTTTCAATACCGGATCTTACCCGCGTTTCGTAATAGTCCGACGTGAGCTTCTGCCCGGCCTTGGGCATTCCCTCATCCTGCGTAACGGTGAACGGCAGCGGCCCACTGCGAATGACGCCACCCGAACGTCTGCTGTTTTCGTATTGGTACAGATCGGCATGCTGCGTGAAGTTGACGATGCGTATCCAGGCCGGGTTGGGCTCGTTTGCAGGTGCCGTGAAGTAATCGGTGTGGGGGAAATACTGGCAGCCGGCGAACAACGGCAGGGCCAGCAGGCAAAGGGCAGGGCGGATCGACATGGAGCGTGTCCTTTTGCGGAGTCGGGGTAGAGACCACAAGAAAGGACGCGCATTGCAAGACCGGTAAAATTTCGCCAGGCCGCTCTTGGTCGATTGTATTGAAAAAGTCGGTGTTGATACTCTCACCGGTTCTAATGGATTGGTACCGGGTAAATGCTCATGTTGATTGGCCTGAATCATCTTACGTTGGCGGTTGTGGACCTCTCCCGCAGTATCGAGTTTTACCTGGCTCTTCCCGGCTTTAAATTGGCCGCTCGTTGGGAGGCCGGCGCTTATCTTTCGTTAGGTGATCTCTGGCTTTGTCTGTCCCTCGATGAGAACCGAGTGTCGGAGCAACAGCCTGATTACACCCATTACGCGTTTTCAGTGGCGCAGGACGATTTTGAAGCAGTCACCGCTTGCTTGCGGCGTCTTGACGTTACCGAGTGGAAATCCAATTCGAGCGAAGGCAGCTCGTTTTATTTTGCAGATCCCGACGGGCATCGCCTGGAAGTGCATGTCGGCAACCTGGCTTCCCGACTTGAACAATGCCGACGCCAGCCGTATGCCGGTATGGAGTTCTTCGATTGATCTTGTTGACGGAGGAGGCTGATACACCGCCCCCCAACTGTGGGAGCGGGCTTGCCCGCGATGGCGGTGGATCAGTCAAGCCTGTATCAAGACGCGTGTTGTAGGCTTGGCATGATCATGCCCGCTGCCCGAAAGACCTTTGTGAAATGGAAGTCATCTGATGTTCGAACGCAACAAACTGGTTCCAGAGTTAATGGTAACCAACCTGGAGAGCAGCCTGAATTTCTGGGTTTCTTGCCTGGGATTCAAAGTAGTTTATCAACGCCCGGAAGACGGATTTGCCTACCTTGATTCAAGCGGCGCTCAAGTCATGCTTGAGCAGATTGAGCCCAGCGCGGGCCAATGGCTTTCCGCGCCACTCGCCAAGCCGTTTGGCAGAGGTATCAACCTACAGATCGATGTTGAGGCTGTCGCACCGATCATGCAGAAACTAGAAGAGGCTGGATTTGCGCTGTACCTGGAATGCAAAGACACCTGGTATCGGGCGGAACATCTGGAAGTCGGCCAGCGCGAATTCATCGTTCAGGATCCTGATGGTTATCTCGTCAGGCTGGTAGAGCGGTTGGGCGAGCGACCGGTTTGCGCAATCTGATTAACACGCACGTCATTCAACAGGAGGGCGGCAATGGATCTGAAGTTCAGTCACGTAGATGTACTGGTGAACAATCTCGAAGAAGCCTGCGCCTACTACGCACAGATACTGAATGCCAGGATCTCCAAAACCCTCGTCTGGGAACGCGGTGGCCTGCACGTGCGCTACGCGATTGCGCTGATCGGCCAAGAGCGTTTCATGTTGGTCCAGCCATTGGCGGGGAACCTGAGGGAGCTATTGGACGCCTCGGGAGAAGGGATGATTTATCGCCACTGCTATTCGACGCCGGATATCGAGAAGGCCTACGACGAACTGATGGCCGCCGGTGTTCAGCCAGAGGACGAAAACGGAAAGCCATTGGCTCGGGCCAACCTGCAATCCCCGTCGGGGGGACGCATTATTTGGTTGCCTAAGCGCTTCGGTCACTTCTCTATCGAAATCCTCGAAGACAAAGCGCTAGAGGCATTTATAGAGACAGCGTTTTCTTGAGTATCTGATACACCGCGATCCAACTGTGGGAGCGGGCTTGCCCGCGATGGCGGTGGATCAGCAACGCATATATCAAGACGCGCGTTACAAGTGCAGCGACCCGAATGCGCGTTGACTGGCTAAGGGCTAGATCGCAGTGGGTACAGGCGCTGCTTCCGCACCCGCAACCCCGGCACACAAGCGTTGACCGATAACATCCAGCAGATCACAACCATCGCGTAGCGGAATGGCCAGCAATTGTGCGAAGACGGCATCAGTTTCCAACTCGCTACGAAAGGCGATGTTGAACAGGGTAGTGATGACTGCTTGTAGCGGCCCTTCTAAACGCAGCCCCTAGGTCGATGGCACCCGCCGCAATCATCACAGTCAGCTCCTGCCAAGGCATTAATTGATGTAACAACTCTTCGCCATGTAACACTGGTAGCACGGTTTTATTGGGGTAGCCCCTTAGCCCTTGTGGTATTGCTCCTTCAGCGAAGCGGGTGGGTCATGCTCTTGGCTTGGGTTCGATGGTGGGGACCCTGGAAGATGCTGACTTTAGCGTTACACGCAGGGGCAGCGTTACATCGGGGGTACGCTATGTCGCCCAACTGTGTAACAGGCATAAAAGCCAATGAAACCCGGCGTTTGGTGAAGGGCGTTACACGCGTAACACCGGTTGCACCAGTTTTGGACGGGGGCTGGATATGTGCTCTGATGCTGCATTTCCAAATTGGCCCTACACCACATTGTTGGCCTCTAGGGTGGGTAATTGCACTCCATCTGACCGCCCATTTGCATTGCACTTGCCCAATCGTTCGCATCGGATTGGGGCAAAGAACGCATGGCGGTTGCCTTTTCTCTCTCCCGATGTGTCGCGCATACAGTCTGCCCTGATATGCTGATTCAGCAATCCGGCGTGTAGATAAGATGCTATACGGCATTAAGTGACAGGAATGTCGGCTAATTGATAGTTAGGGAAAGTTGAGTATGCGTCGCTTAATAGCCAACGGATTTGTGTTTGTCAGCATTGCGATACTCTGTTCCGGCTGCACATCTTATTCGTCCCAGCCGACAATCAGCGAACCCGCTGAACCCGAAACACAAGAAATCATCTCCAGCTTCAGTTACGCAATAAACTCCCCATGGAAAGACAGTCGCTTCGGCAAGGACGCATACGCAGCGACACTCAAAGTCATTTCCGATGCACAGGATACGGGCTCCAGCCTCGCCGCTCCGACCCTGCCGGCATTAGAAATAAAGATCTCGGAGTTCTCATCTGGCGGCGCTTGCGGACAAGATTACTTGACGGGCCTGAGTCTGGGTTTGATCCCCAGTTGGTGTACGCGGACAAACCTTTTCAAGTTCGATTTTATATTGAATAAGGATCAGCGCTTTTGCAGGCAGAAAACCTACTCGATAAACTCCACGTCGTTTTCACATCTCACGATGATTCCGTTTGCACTATTCAATACGGACAATCAGCCATTGACGCTTTATCAGGCGGCGCTTAAAGATTTTCTTCGGATAGGTCAATGTGCGACGCGTTGAGAGGCATGTTGACAGGCTTTGTTTTGCGGTTACGGGGGGCTCATTTCGGGCGTTGGAACGCTCAGGTAGCGGCAGCTTTTGGCCGATTGCCGCCTTTCGCGAAGAGCATCCTAGGGTCGATTTTAGCCGGTCACAGCATGCAGAAATGGGCTATCAGCGACATCACCGTGTCAATCTTTTAGCTTGCTGAAACGTTTCATCGCGTTTATAAAAATGGCACAACTCCAAGAAAGGCTGCCGCCATGACCCCGCTCAAACTTTTTGTTGCCATCAGCGCACTGTCCGCCGCCTCCCACGCCATGGCCTGGGATTACGTTCTGCTCGACACTGACAAAGCCGCCCAGAGCTGGCAGATCACCAGTCAACAACTCGGAATAAAAACCGACAAACCCTTCAGCGTCACCTTGCGCACCTTGCACGGCGGTCGGCAGGAGGGCGTCAGCATCGTCGACATCGATAACGGCACGATGAAACTCTCGGTAGTGCCGACTCGCGGAATGAACGTCTTGCAGGCCTCGGTTGGCAATGTACGCATGGGCTGGGATTCGCCGGTCAAGGAAGTGGTCAATCCGTCTTTTATCGAACTCAATGGCCGCGGTGGCCTGGGCTGGTTGGAAGGTTTCAATGAGCTGGTCACTCGCTGCGGATACGAATGGGTCGGCCACCCCGGCGTCGACAACGGCGAACTGCTGACCCTGCACGGTCGAGCCGCCAACATTCCTGCGAATAAAGTCACGTTGCATATCGATGAAAAACCACCGTACGCCATTACCCTGCGCGGCGAGCTGAAAGAGCAGGCGTTCAAGAAGGTCGACTTCTCGGTCGCGACCGAACTGGTGACCGAACCCGGCAGCGTCGTGTTCGCCCTCAACGACACGCTGACCAACAACGGCGACTATCCGAAGGAATACCAGGCGCTGTATCACAGCAACTTCAGCACCCCGTTCCTGGAGCAGGGCGCTCGTTTCGCCGCGCCGGTGAAACAGGTGTCGCCGTTCAACGACAAGGCCAAGGACGATCTGCCCGACTGGCAAACCTACCGCGCACCGACCAGGGACTACGACGAGACGGTGTACAACGTGGTGCCGTATGCCGATGCCAAAGGCGATACGTTGACCGTGTTGCATAACAAGGCCGGTAGCCTGGGCGTTGCGGTCGGCTTCAATACCCAGACACTGCCCGTGTTTTCCCTGTGGAAAAACACCGACACCGAAGGCCAGGGCTATGTCACAGGGCTGGAGCCTGGGACAAGTTTTTCCTACAACCGCCGTTATCAGCGGCCACTGAATCTAGTACCGACAATTGGCCCCAAGGAGCACAAGCAGTTCCGCATCAGCTATAGCTTGTTGGCGGATAAGGCGGCGGTGGACAGAGCCTTGAAGCAGGTTATCGAGATTCAGGATGGGCGAGAGACTGAGGTGCGGCAGACGCCGTTGGTTGATCTTTCCAAGGGGTGACACAGGCTCGTTTATGAGGGACAGATTTATTTTTCAGAAATAAATCTGTCCTTTTTTTGATTCAATTTCCTTCATCCGCCGTTTCAGCTTTGCGCTGGTGAAATTGCGGTCGCGGTTGTTGACCGCCTTGAACCTCTCAGGCTCTCTATACTGGCCTTCCCGCATGGTAAATAGAGCACAAAATATGCCCGCCGCACCCAATCAAAATTCCCCAGTCATTTTGGTCCTGGCTCAACAAAGCGACTTGGACAATCTTATTGCCATTCGAATTGAGGCCATGCGCGAAAGTCTGGAGCGTGTTGGGCGATTTGATCCGGTGCGTGCACGCGAACGGTTTCTTGGCGGTTTTGAAGCCCGCAACACACACTACATCGAGGTATCTGGAGAGAGGGTTGGTTTTGTAGTGGTCAAGCATTACCCCAATGAACTCTTGCTCGACCATTTGTACGTGAGACCGAACGCGCAAGGATCAGGTGTAGGGTCTGCTGTTCTCACTCAGATTTTCAAAATGGCGGATGCAGCTGCGCTCTCTATTAAAGTGGGTGCTCTCAAAGAAAGCGCTTCGAATCGCTTTTATATCCGCCATGGCTTCCAATTCGTCGAAAGCAGTGAGTTCGACAATTTTTATGTTCGTCAAAGCGTTCCGGCGGTCGGTCCAACTTGCTAGTTGGATGTAATGCATCTCGACGTACTTTTTTTCACACTCTGGGTCGAAAACCGCCGGTCGCGACCGGCAACGGACAGCCAATCGGTCACTCCGCATGCCTACGAAGTCAGGCGCGGTTCACGTGACCCCGAAACATAAAAATTGTACGCCCGAAAGCCACATCCCCCATGGAACTTTCCCAAAAAATGATGTCAATTTGATAGCTCATTGCAGCAACAAGATCATCTTGGATCAGTCAGCGTCAGGCTATTTCCTGACACCCTAGGGAGAGAGTGATGAGAGCCATCATTGCGATGTTATTGATGTTGAGTACCTACGCCCATGCTGGTTGCGGCAACATCAGTGACAGCGATCAACGCGCTTATTGCAACGCCACAACCAATGGTCAAAGCTGCGGCAATATCCAGGACAACGACCTTCGGGCCAGTTGTTCGGCGCAAATGAACGGTCAAAGCTGTGGCAACATCAGTGACAGCGATCAACGCGCTTATTGCAACGCCAAAACTAATGGTCAAAGCTGCGGCAATATCCAGAACAGCGACCTTCGGGCCAGTTGCTTGGCAGAAATGAACGGTCAAAGCTGTGGCAACATCAGTGACAGCGATCAACGCGCTTATTGCAATGCCAAAACCAACGGACAGAGCTGCGGCAACATTCAAGACAGCAACTTGCGTAACGAATGTGAAGCCCTAAAGCGTTGATCTCCGAATCAGCGGGATCAGCCACTCTTCATCGACGCTGGTCCCATAGAATAAATCTGTCCCCTATAAGCAAAAGTTCTTCGATGAAATAGTATTCACTTTGCCGACTGCTTTGGCACACACACACATAAGGGTTGAAATTGAAGGCTGTAATTGTTGGATCAGAACTTCATGCGTATATTGATAATCAAGAGCGGCAATTGATCAAAGGGGCAAACTCTCCCCAAAGGTACCCGACCGGGGTGATTAGCCCGGAAGACTTGATTGGTCGCATAAAGAGGAAGCTAACTTTTGAGTATGATAAAAAAGTTTCTGACAGAATGGCTTTTATACTGACCTGCGTAGACTCTGGGGAGCAGGAATACTGGGCGCACGTTAATCTTAAGTCGTACAGAAGGCATTTCTTGAGATTTTTGAGTAAAAGTTATGGGGTTCCCATTGAACAAGTTGATTCAAAATGGCACGCGGATCATATTTTCAACAAGGCTTATGCACAAAAAAACGGTATAAAGTATGTAAGGATGTGCCTTATTTCCGATCAGCAAAACATGTCTTATGGGAGGAGGTTTGAGAAAAACATAATGAAGGTGATTCAAGGGAGGCGTGAAATTTACTTAATGTCATACCTCCAAATCCTTAAAGTTCTCGGTGTGCCCATTCCGATAAACAAAGAAGACTATAATAATAGAAAGGTTGAGATTGGCCAACGATTGATAGCAAAAGGCTTGTCCGGTTACGAACTGCGCGCGCCCGAGCAGTTTATGGATCAATACTTCAAATATTATTCTATCCTATAGATGGTTTTTAAAGCCGATAGAAAGTGGCGGTAAGCGAATGTCCGCCATGTGGCGATTGCTACCCTCCGCCTGGGACACGCTTTGGGCCGATTGTCACCTGTCGCCACCATCGCCTATGGAGAAAAGGGGGACAGATTTATTTTTGAAAAAATATATCTGTCCCCTATTTTTTATCATCAGGACTATAGGTGACGACAGACGGAACAGATCGGTTCGTACGTGTGTTAAAGCGTGCCAACTGATGAGGCTGGGGTTAGACCACCGTTATTTTAAAATTATGGTCTGACCCCTATTTTGACACGTCAATCCAGCGCTTAATAGGCCAAATAACCCTGTTTCATCTTTGATTTTTTTACTTGGGGTCTCTTAAATGGCGGCCTCTAGTTCATTTTTTTTCAATTGAGGTTTTGTATTTGGATATATAAGGCTTAAAAACTGGTGCAGTCCCTCGGGCACAGCAGAGCGGGAAGCTAAACTGCCTATAGAAATGGCATTGGAACCAATTTTTGTTACTTTTTTAGCATCCTTCATTAGTGGGCTCTCTTGAAGTTTTCGCTCAATAGCTAGAAGCTCAATCCATTTTGAGAAAAACATTAATAGAAATTTTCCGCGATATCGAAGAGACGGTTCTAAAGCATCAAAAATATCTTTAAAGACTATGCGTTCTTGAATGCTAATAGGTCGATCAAATTCTATGAGAGTCTCACAGGGAGGAACTGCAGCTTGTACGCCGTCAAGACGGATCGATGCTATTTTTGATATTTTTTTTGGCAGGCCATCGATATTGATCCCTAATTTTCTAGCGCAAAATATTTGAAAGTTGATTTCCTTTACTACGCTTAAGAAAGACGAGTAAGCCTTTGAAAAGTGCTCAATTATATCTTTGCGAATTTTTGGCTCTGCGTGACAGTGAAGTTCGTCCTTAAGTATCTCATCGAGAACTTTTTCACAGACTACGTAATTCTCTACGGCATAGCGCTCCGTCATGAATATGTTTGCGTGCTCATCTCGCCCTTTCAGATCGTCAAAATCTCTGTCTACAAAAATATATATACCAGATATGAGGTCATCCTTGTCCTTTATTAGCGAGTCCCAAAGCTTTAAAGCCTGATCTTTACCATTTGCAGGTAGCGGTTCATAAATGAGGCCTTCATTAATTCTCCTGATCCACTGTGAATAAGTTGCCTTGTCATCTGGCCCTTCGAACACAAATATTGGTATGTCAACCAACTGGGAGCGAATCGAAAGTATAGCAATCTTTAATACAGAAGAGCTGTTTCTCGCCTGCTTCATGATTTCTAGCTGTTCATCTCTTTCAGGTACTTCAGAAAAGATTGTCATTGCTTTCTTCTTCCATGAAACCATCATTGAAGTCTGAAGCCTGCCTGGCTAAAGCCCCCTCGTCCACTGAAGACTTTAATGACTTAGCAAAACATTCCAGCTCGTTATCGAAAATAAATGGCGAGTGAGTAATTGCAATTATCTGACTGCAGTTTGGCGCCTTTAAAATATCTTTAAGGATTTCTCGTTGCCATCCTATCGAGAGAGATAACTCCGGTTCATCAATGAGCACCAGCTTGTTCTTTTCATATAAAAACATCTTCGCAAAAAGAGAAATCATTTGTTTCTCCCCAGATGATAAAGCGTTTAGCTTTATCTTTCTGCGCAGCGGCAAACTCTCGACGTGCACCGTAAGATTGCGTCGATTAAGGCAAAGCACTTTACCGTCCCTGCTGTTATCTAGGTACGCTCCGTCGGCTGTTTGCGTACTGGGGTCTTGACTGGATAGATATCTATTGCAATTGTCAATAAACGCCTCTACGAGGCTTTCAATCTTTCTTGTTGACTGGATAGTGGCATTGAGCTTGCCTAAAAAGTAAAACAGAAACTTATTGGATTCAGTGTCGGCCTGCCTGTCGTAAACTTTGTCGATGTCCGGAATTGAAACGTCCGAGAACGGCCCCATGCTACTTCTCCGGACATCTTTGAGTCTTGAGAAGAATAGTTGCAATTCGTCTCGATCAGGAAGATGCTCCGTGTTCGTAGAGTGGCGCTCAAAACTGCCATCCAACAAATCATTAATGATATTAGCGCTAATTTGTCTGTAGCTCGTATTTGACTCCATTAGCATTGATTGATTAAGGTCTCGCAAACGCTCCGAGATATCTCCAAGTCCAAACTGTATATTGCCAGAAAATAGTCCTCTTTCAGGAATTCGAATGCTTGGTTTTTGACGCCGAATTACCGAGCTTTCAACTTCGTCATCGTGAATAGGGAGTTCAATTCGCCGATATGTTGGTAAATAAATTATCTCAACTGACTTAAATGCTTCTGTTAGTGCTGTCCATAGCTTCGTCAAATTTGGAGTTGCACAGTAATAACTTTCCCTGAGTTTTTGGCAGAACTCTACAGAATCCCTGTGCGAATAATTATGGTTGCGAACTATTGCGGCAAATATTTTATTGCCATGTTCATAGTTTGGAGTAAAATTCGCGGACGAGTACTCGCCCTCTAAAAAATTAAACAACTCTACATCTTCAATGCCAAGCCTCCTTGCGCTGGCGCTAAGCTCAGCGTTTGCGGAGGCGTCCGCCAAATCAGCTAAATCTTTTTTTGTTAGCTCTAACTGTTCATCGGATGACCTTAGCTTGCAAACAATTTTGTCAAATGCCAAATCATTTAGCCTAACAAATTGCCGGCGAAGAAATGCATCCATCGCAGAAAGAAGAGTGGTTTTTCCTGATCCGTTTTTTGCGATTAAGATCGTTGCTGAATAATCGGAGGACATGCCGATATTTCTATACCCATACAGTCCTTGTATTTCAAACTTTTCAACTAGCGAGGGCTTGCTGCCTAATCCAGACTCATGATCGCTCATTAATATATCCCTATTGGCTTTTGATTTTATGTGCCGATTTATTTGCTTTTTGCTCAGACCAGGTCCTGCTTTTTTCTCTCAACAGTACCTTTCTGTAGTTTCCGTATTTTTAAAGCTTTGCTAAGACTATCAAGCATGACATCACTTTGCCATGCCTCTCCGTCTAAGAGCCGTAGGCGCTTGCTCTTTTGTGCTCACATGCATACAGGCAAGATCCTATACGGCAAATGTTCGTGCGCGACCGCTCACTATAGATTTCTCGCTTGAAAAGCAGCCTAGATTCAGCCCCCATCTTTTGCTGGAAAACTGATTGATGCTTCTGAGCGAAGGAGATGAGGGCCCTCACCATCGGTAACTATTTCTGAAGATGCCGGTTCTGCTGAAAGCAGCCTTCCACAAATCCGCCCCTCCAGCGAGAGGCATACCCCATCGACCCTGTTACAGTCCCTCCCTGAACACTCCCAACGGACGGCTCCATGGACCGACCCCACCCAACTGGCATCGACCCAGACGGTTACATCCTCACCTTACCCAACATCGAAACGCAGCCACAGTTTCAGCATTTGCTAGCAGACGTTTGCATGACACTCACTCAGTCGAACCCTCTGCTGGATGGCATTTACCTGTACGGCAGCGTCGCAAGAGGAGACGCCGTACCGGCGGTTTCCGATCTGGACCTGACCCTCGTCCTGCAAAGCCCTCCCGCACCGCAAGACCTGGAAATACTGGAGTCAAAACGGCGCACGCTGGAAAGTCTGCATCCCGAAGTCACCAAGATCGATTTCGATATCGGTAGCCGTTCTGAAGTATTGGCCGCTGACAATCGATTGAGCTGGGGGTATTGGCTCAAGCATCACTGTCGTTGCCTATGGGGCAATGATCTGAGCACACGCTTCGACCGGTTCAAGCCATCGCGTGATATCGCTATTGCCGTAAATGGTGACTTCGAATCCGTACTGACGCGATATGCCGATCTTATCGAGCAGGCAGCGACACCGACGCAATCCCTACGTTTGCAACGCGAAGCGTCGCGTAAACTCATCCGGTCAACGCAAGTACTGCGTTCTGAACAGGACTTGATGTGGCCGCAAACACTGGAAGAACATGTCGGACTGTTCGTTCAGCATTTTCCGTGCAAGAGCATGCAGATCAGTTTTTTCTTGTCCCAGGCAAAGCGCCCGGACGCCAAGCCAAAAGAATTTACGGCTCAACTGCGTAGTTTTTTGCACTGGATGGCTTCAGAAACCGCTTAAGTCCACACTGAGAAGGCCTGCCCAAAGCAGGCCTTGCCAAAGCTCAAGCAACCCCTTCCACCATCACCAACGCCCCCACCACCAACGCCTCCATCCCCCGCGCCAACTCCACCTCCATCTCCGCCTCTTCAGCTGCACGAGAGGTCTCCACCACCGGTTCCCGCTGCGTCACCGTATACACCGTATCCGCCACCGCCATGCAGTGAAACGCCACCGTCGCCAGCAACCACCGCGCCTGTTCCTTGCTCACCCCAAACCCCTGCGCAATCAGCGCCTGGTGCCCATCAATCTTGGCCAGCATCGGCGCGGTCGCGGCCGCGCGGCGGATCACGTAGGGCGTCAGCCCCGGATGGGTTTTGACGAATTCGCGGACCGAGGTGGCAAACACGATCAGGTAGTCCTTCAACCCGCCATCGGCATCGCCGCAGTCCTGGGGGATCTGCCAGCGGGTGAAGATTTCTTCGGCGACCATGGCCTTGAGCGCTTCGAGGTTGGCCACGTGTTTGTACAGCGCCATATGGCTGACGCCCAACGCCGCCGCGAGGCCGACGAAGGTGATGTTGGGCAGGCCCATCTCGATGCCGGCGTCGACGATGCGTTCGCGGGTGATGCTCGGCGGGCGGCCGCGGGTGGCGGGTTTTTTTGCGGGTTCCATGGGTATTCCTTAATTGCTGAACACAAGGTTGTAGCTGTCTTGTCGGCTTTGCGCAAATTAGTTTATAGTCATGCAACTAAATATGATTCTGATTCTCAAACGGACTTTTTCTGTCAATGGACTCTCCTGAAGCGGCTCCGGCCACCCCTCAAGTCGCAGGCACGCTTAGTCGGATTCTGACGCCCATCCGTGGGCGTCTGTGTATAGCCGCAGGGCTTGCCGCTGTCGGCGCGATGCTGACGCTGGTGCCGCTTGCCGCCATCGCCCATATCGCCGCACGTGTACTCGCCGATGCCGGTCAGCTGTCGAGCGAAGTGTGGTGGGTTGTTGGCCTTAGCGCTGTCAGCCTTTTCGCGGGGATGGCGTTGATTTTTACCGCGGAGTTGCTCGCCCACCTGGCCGACAATCGCCTGACCCATCATTTGCGCCGCGCGATCACCCAGCGCCTGAGCCGTGTGCCGCTGGGTTGGTTCAGCAGCCGGGCCTCGGGGGAAGTGAAACGGGCGATGCAGGACGATATCAATACGCTGCACAGCCTCACCGCGCACTTCTACACCACCGCTGGCCGCGCGGGCGGGGCGGTGTTGGTGTCGGCGGTCTACCTGTTTGTCATGGACTGGCGCCTGGCGCTGGTGGCACTGCTGCCGTTTGCCGGGTATTTCCTGTTTTTCTCGCGGGCCATGCGCGCCAGCGGCGCGAGTATGCAGGAATTTGTCAGCGGGATGGCGCGCATCGACAACGCGGTGGTGGAGTTCGTCAACGGCATCCCGGTGGTCAAGGCGTTCGGCGCCAGCGGCAAGGCGCACGGGGCTTATCGCAGCGCCATCGACACGTTCGCCACGACTTTTATCGACTTCACCCGCCCGCTGGTGGCATCGATGGCGAATGCCAATGCGATGATCGCGCCGGTCACCGTGCTTGGTGTGGTGCTGGCGGCCGGCACGCTGTTTGTTGGCCTGGGCTGGATCGCGCCCGTGGACGTGCTGCCCTTCGTCTTGGTGGCGCCGGGCCTGAGCGCACCGTTGCTGCTGTTGCACTACATCACCCACGATTTGCACAACGCCACCGGCGCCGCGCAGCGTGTGCAGGGGTTGCTGGACACGCCGACGCTGACGCAATCGGCCGTGCAGTTGCCCAGCGGCAACACGATCTGCTTTGAGCAGGTCGGTTATGCCTATGAACGCGACCACGCGGTGCTCAGCGATATCAATTTCACCCTGCAACCGGGCACCACCACGGCCATCGTCGGCTTGTCCGGCGCCGGCAAGTCAACGCTGGCGCGCCTGCTGCTGCGGTTTTTCGACCCCAGTAGTGGGCGCATCACTTTGGGCGGCGCGGACCTGCGCCATATCGACACGCCGCTGTTGTACCAGCGCATCGGTTTTGTGCTGCAAGAGGTGCGCCTGATCAACGCCAGTGTGCGCGACAACATCGCCCTCGGCCGACCGTCCGCGACTCAACTGGACATTGAACACGCCGCGCGCACGGCGAACATCCACGACCGCATCCTGCTGCTACCACGTGGTTATGACTCGGTGATCGGCGAAGACGCCCAGCTCTCCGGCGGCGAACAACAGCGCCTCAGCATTGCCCGTGCGGTGCTGCTGGACCCGCCGGTGCTGGTGCTCGACGAGGCCACCGCCGCCGCCGATGCCGACAACGAAGTGGCGATCCAGCAAGCCCTGTCGCGCTTCGCCCAGGGCCGCACGCTGCTGGTCATTGCTCATCGGCTCGACACGGTGATGCACGCCGACCAGATCCTCGTGATCCACGACGGCACCCTGCACGAGCAGGGCCGCCACGCCGACCTGCTGGCCCACGGCGGGCTCTACGCGCGGTTATGGCAACTGGGCGATTACGCCCGCAGCGAATCCCAGGCGGTGCAACCATGCTGAAGACTTTTGTGCGCCTGCTCGGTGAAGACGCGCCCACGCTGCGCCGTTATGCCGCGATGGCGGTGTTCTACGGCCTGCTCAGCGGGCTGACCCTGATCACGCTGGTTCCGGTCATCAGTCATCTGTTGGCCGGTGATGCACTGGGGGCCGGGCGTTGGCTGATTGCGCTGCTGGTCGGCGTAACGGCCTGTGCGCTGTGGCGCCGCGCACTCGACAAGGCCGGTGTAGCTGTCGGCGTGGCGGTGCTGCAAGGCGCGCGGCAACGCCTCGGCGATCACGTGGCGCGCCTGCCGGTGGGTTGGTTCAGCGCGCAAAACAGTGCGCGGCTCGGTCATTTGATCACCCAAGGCATGATGGCGGTGGCGCAGTTGCCGGCGCATGTGTTCACCCCGGTGATCAGCGGCGCGGTGACGCCTTTGGTGCTGATTGCCACGCTGTTTGTGTTGCATTGGCCCTTGGGTGTGTTGGCGTTGCTGGCGCTGCCGTTGTTGGTGGGCGTGATGCTGTTCACCGCGCGTTTGGGCCACAGTGCCGACAGCATTTATCAGCACCACTTCGCCCAGACCAGCCAGCGCATGGTCGAGTTCGCCCAGGCCCAGTCGGTGTTGCGCGCATTCAATGGCAGCGGTGGCGCCACACGTTTGCTGGACCAGGCCATCGACAGGCAGCGCCAGTCCGGCCAGCGTTTGATCTATCGCTCGTCGTTGTCGGCGGTACTCAATGCCTGGGCCGTGCAAGGGATCTTCTGCGCCTTGCTGGTGGCCGTCGCGCTGTGGTGCGACGCGCTGGACGCCCACGAAGCCGTCGCCGCCTGCGTGGCGCTGGTGCTGGTGTGTCGTTACATCGACCCGCTGCTGGAAGTGGCCAGTTATGGCGAGATCCTGCGCAGCGCCAACGCCCAGCTCGATGCGGTGCACAGCATCCTAGCCGAGCAGCCATTGCCGGTCACCGCGCAACCGAAAATGCCAACGGACAGCTCGGTGGAATTGCGCAACGTCAGCTTTCGTTATGCCCCCGACGAGCCCCAGGTGCTGCGCGGAGTGAGCCTGCGCATCGAACCGGGCAGCATGACCGCGCTGATCGGTGCGTCGGGCTCGGGCAAGACCACGCTGGTGCGGCTGCTGGCGCGCTTCTTCGACGCGAGCCGGGGCCAGGTGTTGGTCGGTGGCGTGGAGGTGCGCGAGATGTCTGAAGCGGCGCTGGCCGCGCAGATCAGCCAGATTTTCCAGGACACCTACCTGTTCCAGGGCAGCATTGCCGACAACATCCGCCTCGGTAAACCGGACGCCAGCCTGGCCGAGATCGCGGCGGTCGCAGAGCAAGCCGGCGTCGCCGAGATCATCGCGCGCTTGCCCCTGGGCCTGCACACGCCAGTGGGCGAGGGCGGGGCGCGGTTGTCCGGGGGCGAGCGCCAACGTATCGCCATTGCCCGTGCGTTGCTCAAGGACGCGCCGATCCTGCTGGTGGACGAAGCCACCGCCGCCCTCGATACCTACAACCAGGCCGCCATCGCCGAGGCGCTGGCCAGGCTGCGCGGGCGCTGCACCTTGATTGTGATCGCGCATCAGCTATCGACGGTGGCCATGGCCGACCAGATTGTGGTGCTGGATGACGGCGAGATCGTCGAGCAGGGTACGCCTGCGACCTTGGCGGCCAGCGGTGGCCGTTACGCGCAGTTCCTCGCCCAGCGCCGGGCGGCCCGTGGTTGGCGGATTGCATGATGCGTCTAGTGGGCTGTGGCGTGTTGCTAGTGCTGTGCGGCGTGTCGCTGCTGGTCGGTGCCCGCGAAATCGACCTGTTGGCACTCGACAGCGATGGCTGGCTGACGCTGACGGCCAGCCGCCTGCCGCGCCTGGCCGCGCTGGTGTTGACCGGCGTCGGCTTGGCGGTGTGCGGGGTGATCTTGCAGCACATCCTGCGCAACAAGTTCGTCGAGCCGGGCACTACCGGCGGGCTGGACGCGGCCAAGCTCGGCATCCTCGTGTCGTTGGGTGTGGCACCGGCCGCCAGCGCCGGCGTGCGCATGCTGTTTGCGCTGCTGTGTTGCTTCGCCGCGAGCCTGGTGTTCCTGGTGGTCATTCGGCGCCTGCGTTTTCACCACACTTTGCTGGTGCCGGTGATTGGGCTGATGTACGGCGGCGTGCTCAGCGCCATCGCCGAGTTCTATGCCTACCGCCACAACATCCTGCAAAGCATGCAGGGCTGGCTGCTGGGGGATTTTTCCAAGGTGGTGCAGGGCAACTACGAGATCATTTACCTGATCCTGCCCATCGTCGCGCTGGCTTACCTGTATGCGCAGCGCTTCACCGTGATGGGCATGGGCGAGGGCATGGCCAGCAGCCTGGGCCTGAACTACGCGGCCACGGCGGCGCTGGGCCTGTTGCTGGTGGCCGTGACCGTGGCGGCGACGGTGATCACCATCGGTTCGATCCCCTTTGTCGGCCTGGTGATTCCCAATCTGGTGGCCCTGTACTACGGCGAAAATCTCAGCCGCACATTGCCCCTCGTCGCCCTTGGCGGTGCTGCGTTGCTGTTGGCCTGCGACATTCTCGGGCGCCTGCTGATCTTCCCGTTCGAAGTGCCGATTGGCCTCACTGCCGGCATCATGGGCGGCGGCTTGTTCCTCGGGTTGATCGTCTGGAGGCAGCGATGAAGCGGCTGTGGGCCTTGGTGCTCGCCCTGGCGTTGGGCTTTGTGCTGTTCCGTTCGGGGCTGGATTTCGATTACGTGATCCCCAAGCGCCTCGCGCGGTTGGCGGCGATGTGTATTGGCGGCGTGTGCGTGGCGTGGTCGTCGATCATCTTCCAGACCCTCACCGGCAACCGCATCCTCACGCCGGCGATCATGGGCTACGAAGCGGTGTACCTGTTGTTCCAGGCGTTGCTGGTGCTGGTACTGGGCACCGCCAGCCTGGTGGTGCTGGGCAGCCAGGGCAACTTTGTGCTGTCGGTGCTGCTGATGCTCGGTTATTCCTGGGCGTTGCAACGCTGGTTGCTGCGTGAGGGCAACGGCAACGTGTATTTCCTGTTGCTGCTGGGCCTGGTGTTGAGCCTGGTGATCGGCACGGTCACGCAGTTCGTGCAGTTGAAGATCAGCCCCGGCGAGTTTTCGATCCTGCAAGGCTTCAGCCAGGCATCGTTCAACCGCGTGCAGCCGCAGCAACTGCTGCTCTCGGGGTTGCTGGTGGCGGCGCTGTGCCTGGGCTTTGCCCGCACCTTGCCGACCCTCGACGTGCTCGCCCTCGGTCGCGACCAAGCCGTGTCGCTGGGGGTGGATTACCCGCGCGTGGTGCGCCTGCAACTCGCGCTCGTGGCGGCGTTGGTGGCGATTTCCACCGGGCTGCTCGGGCCTACCGCGTTCATGGGCGTATTCGTCGCCAACACGACTTATGCGTTGGCGCGCACCTTCCGCCACCGCGTGACCTTGCCCATGGGCAGCGCGATTGCCATCGCGATGTTTATCGCGGCGCAACTGCTGGTCGAGCACGTCTTCAACTACAAGACCACCGTCAGCATTCTTGTGAACCTGCTGTGCGGCACGTACTTCCTGGTGCTGATGCTGCGCACCCGAGGCACCCAATGATCACTGTGCACAACCTCCACAAAACCTACGGCAGCAAGACCGTGCTGGCCGGCGTCAACGCGTGCTTTACCGCCGGGCGCCTGACCTCGCTGATCGGCCCCAATGGCGCCGGCAAGACCACGTTGCTGATGATGATCGCGCGGCTGATGGCGCCAAGCGGCGGCGACATTCGCCTGGATGGCCGCGAGGTCAGCGACATCCCGCTGCGCGACTACGCCAAGCGCGTGGCCACCTTGCGCCAGGCGCCGGATTTCAACCTGCGCCTGACCGTCGAGGAACTGGTGGCCTTCGGGCGCTTCCCCTACAGCCGTGGCGCGCTGACCGCCGAAGACCACCGCGTGATCGATGACTCCCTCAGCTTTCTCGCGCTGCAACCGCTGCGCCGCGCCTACCTCGACGAACTCAGCGGCGGCCAGCGGCAAATGGCGTTCCTCGCCATGACCATCGCCCAGCAGACCGACTGCCTGCTGCTCGACGAGCCGTTGAACAACCTCGATATCAAGCATGCCGTGCACATCATGCGCGCGCTGCGCCGCCTGTGTGACGAGCAGGGCCGCACGGTGATCCTGGTGGTGCACGACTTCAATTTCGCCGCCCATTACTCCGACCACATCCTCGCCATGAAAGCCGGCGCCGTGCATTGCGCCGGCAGTGTGGCCGAGGTGGTCAACGAAACCCGCCTGGGCGAACTGTACGACCTCGACTTCGAGATCACCCACGGCGCCCGTGGCCGCCTGTGCAACTACTTCAACCCCACATGAGAACTCCCATGAAGCGCAAACACACCGCTTGGGCATCAGCCCTGTTACTGGTCGCCCTCGGCGCCGGCCCGGCTTCGGCCGCCGCACCGATCAGCGTGACGCACGCGTTGGGCACCACACGGGTTCAGCCGCCCGTACAACGGGTGGTGGCCCTGGACATGAACGAAGTGGATTTCCTCGATCAACTGGGCGTGCCGGTGGCCGGCATGCCCAAGGACTTTGTGCCGCCGTTCCTGCAACGCTACAAGGACGATGCGGCGGTGGTGGACACTGGCGCCATCGTCCAGCCGAACCTGGAGCGGGTGCACGCGGCCAAGCCGGACCTGATCCTGATCACCTCGTTGCAGGCCCCGCACTACAGCGAACTCAGCGAGATCGCGCCCACCGTGCATTTCGACGTGGATTACCGCGACAGTCAGAAGCGCCATATCGACGTAATCAGGCAGCACTTGCTGACCCTCGGGCAGATCTTCGACAAACAGGCCTTGGCGCAACAACAGGTTGCCGCCCTCGACGCCAAGGTCGCCGAAGCACGCCGCGTCACCGCCGAGCGCCCCGAGCGCGCCTTGGTGGTGCTGCATAACAACGGCGCGTTCAGCTCGTTTGGCGTGCAGTCGCGCTACGGCTTTGTGTTCACCGAGCTGGGGGTGAAACCGGCGAGCCCGACCGCCGAGGCCGGCTTGCATGGCCAGCCAATTTCCAGTGAGTTCATCCAGCAGGCCAACCCGGACATTCTCTACGTGGTCGACCGCACGGCGGTGATGGAGCACCGCCCGTTGCTCAACGCGCACACCCTGGGCAACCCGTTGTTGCGCCAGACCAAGGCCTGGAAAACCGGGCGCGTGGTGTTTGTCGATGCCGACGCCTGGTACGTCATGGCGGCCAGCCCGAGCTCGATCAAGCAGGTGATCGCCGATGTGCTCCAGGGCTATCAACCCTGATTCCAGGCGTTAACCCCGCTTCACACTGCCAACACTAAAAAAACATCCCACCTTACGGAGCCTTCCATGACTCACCGTACACGTACCCCTGTGCCCGCTCGTCCGGGTTTTGCCGCCATGACCTTGCTCGGGCTGGCGATCAGCAGCGCCCCCGCGTTCGCCGAAGAACTGGCGCAAGCCGAAGAAAACCGCGTGTCCACTTTGCCGGCGATTCGCGTCGAGGGTGAAGCGCCGGCCACAGACCTGCCGCTGACCTACGCCGGTGACCAGGTGGCGTACGGCAGCCGGCTCGGCCTGCTGGGCAACAAGGACTTCATGGAAACGCCGTTCAGCACCATCAGCTACACGGAAAAATACATCGCCGATCGCCAGGCCCAGACCGTCACCGATGTGATCGCCGCCACCGACCCGGCGGTGTTCAGCAATGGCCTGAAGGGCACCTACAGCGAGAACTATTCGATCCGTGGTTTTGCCACCAGCATCAGCGACGTGACCATCGACGGCCTGTTTGGCGTGGCGCCGTACTACCGCATCTCGCCGGAAATGTACGAGCGCATCGAAGTGCTGAAAGGCCCGTCGGCGCTGCTCAACGGCATGCCACCGGGCGGTTCGGTGGGTGGCATGGTCAACCTGGTACCCAAGCGTGCCGGTGCGCAGCCGCTGACGCGCTTCACCACCACCTACCTGTCCGACGCGCAGTTCGGCGGCCACCTCGACGTCGGCCGGCGCTTTGGCGACGAGCAGCAATTTGGCGTGCGCTTCAACGGCATGTACCGCGATGGCGACACCGCGACCGAGCAGCAACAGCAGAAAGCCCAGTTGAATTCGTTGGGCCTGGATTGGCGCGGCGAGCGTGCGCGGCTGTCGGCCGACCTCTACAACAGCGAAGACCGCGTGCGCGGGCAAAACCGTGGGATCAGCCTGGCGGCGAATGTGGCCGTGCCCAAGCCGCCGAAGTCCGACACCTTGCTCAACCCGGACTGGGCGTTTGTCGATACCAAGGACCAGGGCGCGATCGTGCGCGGCGAGTTTGACCTGACCGAGCACCTGCTGGCCTACGCGGCGTTCGGTGCCAGCGAGACCCACTACCGCTACAGCGGCGCGATGTCGGCCCAGGTGATCAACAACGCCGGGGATTTGAAGACCAGCATGGGCCAGCTGAAGATGGACATCGAGAAAACCTCGGGCGAGGCGGGGCTCAAGGGTAAGTGGCAGACCGGGCCGGTCGGGCACCAGTGGGTGGTCAACGCCACGCGGTATGCCGACAAGCAAAAGGACTACGGCCGGCGTTGGGTGCCCGGTGCGGATTGGCTGACCAATATCTATCACCCGACCTGGGGCCCCGAGGCGCCGCGCAGCTTTGCGCCGGTGGCACACACCGAATCGACACTGACCAGCTACGGCGTGGCGGACACCTTGTCGGTCCTGGACGACAAGGTGCAGTTGACCCTCGGCGTGCGCCGCCAGAACGTGGTCACGGACACCTTCAATACCACCACCGGCGCCCGTAACAAGCCCGGCTATGACGAAAGCGCGACAACGCCCGCCGCAGCCGTGGTGGTCAAGCTCACGGAGCAGGTTTCGGTGTACGCCAACTACATCGAGGGCCTGAGCAAAGGCGCGATGGCGCCGATGACAGCGGCCAACTACGGCGATGTGTTCGCCCCGTATAAATCCAAGCAGAAGGAGATCGGCCTCAAGCTCGACCTGGGCACGTTTACCCACACCCTCAGCCTGTATCAGATCGAGCGCCCGGGCAGCTCGACCGATCCGGTGACCAATGTGTTTTCCTTTGGTGGTGAGCAGCGCAACCGTGGGATCGAGTGGGGCTTCTTCGGCTCGCCCATCGACGATGTGCGCCTGATGGGCGGCGTGGCCCATGTGGATCCGAAGATCACCAAGTCGCCGGGGGGCGATGATGAAGGCAAGACGGCCACCGGTTTGCCCAAGCTGCAAGGCAAGCTCGGGGTGGAATGGGACACGCCGGTGGTGTCCGGCCTGACCTTGACGGCCAACGCGACGGCGGTTTCCCAGCAATACATCAGCGATGACAACGCGCAGTCGATCCCCGGCTACACGATTTTCGACCTGGGCTCGCGGTATGCGATGCAGGTCGCCGGGCGGCCGGTGACCTTGCGTGGCACGGTGACCAACGTCACCGACAAGGCGTACTGGGGCATGCCGTTGACGTCGAGCCTTGGGTTGGGCGCGCCGCGTACGTTCGAGTTGTCGGCAACGGTGGATTTCTAAGGGTAAAACAGCAACCTGTGGCGAGGGCGTCAAAATGACATTCTTAGGCCCAGCGTGCCTTGGCGGCCATTGAAGGCATTGCTGTCCAGGTTCCGATTGAAACCCACTTCGCTGTAAAGGCTGACGCCCGGCGCCACCCTGAGGTTGGCGCCGAGGCTGACGCCCAGGGTGGTGGATTTCTGTTCGGTATCGATGTCGGTGACGTCGGCAAAGGTCACGGTGTTTTTTCCGCCTGCGGTGTGCCAGACGTTGGCGCGCGCATAGGGTTGCAACGGCATGCCGCTGACGTGGTAATCACCGCGCAGGCGTACGCCCAGGCGTGTGGTGACGGTGGTGTCGGCTTTGTACGCAACGTCGGAGATACCGTCGTTCTGGCTGTCCAGTCGGGTCTTGCCAACGATCAACTGGGCCTGGGGCTCTACAACCCAGTGGGGCGTTACCTGGAACGGCCGGCCGACTTCTGCCGAGGCCGAGACGTTGTGCCCACGGGTCTTCATCTTCACGCCACGGTCAGACGCGTTGTGGCCGTCCAGTCGCGTGCCCACCAACACCACATCCAGATAAGCCTGGTGGGTGCCAATCAGCGTCAGATAAGCGCCCAGGCTGTCACCGCGCAGGGTGGTGCTGCCTGCGTCGTTGTCCTGCCAGCCGCCATTGAAACCTTTGATATCGCCCCGCAAGCGGCTGTGGCCGACGAAAAACCCGGCATGCAGCACCTGGCCGTCGTCCGTGCTGTGGGTAAAGAGGTCGCTGCCCACTTGAAAGCCGCTGATCGAGCTGTTGAGCGTGGGGCTGACCGTGCCGGCGAAGCGTTGCCGGCTGCTGCTGCCGTAGACGCGGCCCCAACCTGCGCGAAGAGGGTCGCTCTGTGGTTGGCTCTGTTCGCCCATGCGTTCGTGGTAGGTGCCCAGCATGCCCTGGACGATTTTCTGGGCGGCTGGAAACAGCGCAGCGTAGATCGGCACTTCGGGGCGGTAGATCGGAATCGGCGTGATCCCCGGGTTGGGCGGCAGGGGCGGCTCGTCGGGCCCGGGACTGGGAAGCGGCACGACAATTACCGGGTCAGGCGGGGTGACCGGCACGGTGGAACGCAGGTAGTAGTTCTCTGCGGTGCCGGGCGTGACGCCCCCCTTGAACAAGCGATACTGAAACGCCCCGGCAGACACCGGACCGGCCAAGGTAAACGCGCTGGCGCCGCCGCTGGCACCGTTGCTGGCCAGCACCACTTGAATGCCGTCCTGCAAGGTGGCGGCACCCGCGCCGCCAACGTTGGTGACGCTGATGGCGGTGCTGCCCTGGATCGTGCCTTGGCTGACCACCAGTTTGTCGCTGGCGGAACCGTCGCCGCCCAACACGCTTTGCAGCGCGATCCCGCCACCCATGCCGATGTAATTGCCGTTGACCGTCAGGGTGTCAGTGGTGGAGGCGTTGGTGCTGTTCATCTCGATCATGCCGCGGTTGTTCAGGGTCACCAACTGCCCGGCAGTGAAGGCGCTGATGGCACCGGTGTTGACCAACAGTTTGCTGCTGCCATTGATCGTCATCGTGCCGGTACCGGTACCGGTGTCGCCCAGCACAAATGTACCGCCGAGGTTGAAGCTGGCGTTGTTGTCCAGCGTCACCTGCTCCCAGCTGGAGTAGCGCCCGGGCGTCGCAGCCTGGGTGTTGTCGAAGGTAAGCGTGTCGGTGCCGGTGCCACCGTCGATCACTGATGTGGCAGACAGCAGGGTTTCATTGAGGTTCTGCAACAGCGCCGTGTCGTTGTCGGGGCCCAGCAGGATGAACCCGTTGACTCGGCCACCGCCGATCCAGCTGAAGTGGTCCTCGCCGGTGCTGGCGAGGACTTGCCCGTTGAGGGTGCCGCCCGTGACGGTGATGGTGTCCGAGCCGCCGCTGGTGCTGACGTTGCCGCCGATATAGGCGGTGCCCGAGATCAAGATGGTGTCGCTGTCAAAGCCGGTCACCAGGTTGTTGATGATGGTCCCGCCACTCATGTCGAAGAGGTTTTTGTCGAGTTTCATATCCACCCGGCCAATCGTGCCGCCGGTCATCTTGGCATCATCGCCGTCTTCGAACGCACCGGTGATCGTGCCGCCACTCATGAAGAATTTGTCGTGCCCATCGCCCTGGGCCAGCGAGGCGATGGTGCCGCCACTCAGGGAGAAATTGTCAACGCCGGCCCCCTGGCTGATCGCTCCCGCCTGGCCACCGCTGATTTGTGCGATATCGGCGCCCGAACCCTGGCTGACCGCGCCGCTGATCGTGCCCTTGTTCAGGCGAAAGATGTTCGCGCCATCGCCCATGCTCACCGCACCGTTGATCCGCGTGTCCGGTGCGTCCAACTGGACCAGATCGTTGCCCGGGCCCAGTGTCACATTGCCGTTGATCGTGCTGTTGCCGCTGGGGAACAGCACCTGGTTGTCACCCGTCAGGGCGCTGATACCGGGGTCGGTGCCGCTGACACAGGTAAACACCTGACCGCTCGCAGGGCTGCCGCTGACGGTGCAGGCGGCCTGTGCCAGCAGCGGCCAGGTAAACAGCGCAGAGGCGGCGAGACTCAGGTAGAGCAGGGGAGGTGTGCATACGCGCATGATCCGTCCTCGAGCAGAGGGGCGTTATTCCGGCACCCGCGTCGGCAGGTGGGATTCTGACCATGACAACGTTGTGCGCGATACGAACCAGGGACGACGGGTTACCTGCTCAAAAACACCGGCCAATGCAAAGGGTTGGCATGGGTTTCTCGACTGCACCTCAACCTGTGCAGCGCTTTTTTACCTTAGTCGGGGATGGCCTGGGTCGCTACTGTAAGAAATAACAGGTCCAGACGAGTGGGGACCTAGGCAAAAATGATTTCAAACGGCTCGCGCATACGCTCCAGCAGCACCTGGGCAAGCATGGGCGCCAGACCGATCTCGGGGTCGCCGGCCAGTTGGCTGGCGTAGGCATGGGTGGCGTGCAGTTTGCGCGCCACGTTCCAGCTATCCAGGCGCACCTTGCGGGCTCGTTGCCAGGGGATGACCGAGGCTTCGCGCGCGGGCCAGTGCCAGGCCCAGATCGGCAGTTCGATATGCCGTGCCCCCGTCAAGCTGCACGCCTTTGCGCTGGCGCGGCCCACGGCATCATGGTCGTCGTTGCCGTCGTTGCGCCAGGTGCTGAAGACCACATCGCCCGGTTGCAGGTAGCGCGCGATAAATTGGCTCAAGGGTTGCTCGCGCGCGGCCAGGGCGTTGTCGCAAAAACCGCCGCGAATCCACTTCAAACTGTGCAATGGCATGCCCAGGCGGCGTAGCGCCTCGACGCTTTCCTGGGGGCGCACCACGCTCAAGCGACTCGCCGGCCAGACGTTGGAACCCGGGTGGCTGGCGCTACCGTCGGTGAGCGAAATCAGTTGCAGCGGGTGATCGAGGGTGCTGAGCAGTTGCAGCAAGCCACCGCAGGCCAGCACTTCATCGCCAGGGTGCGGGGCAATCACCACCACGCGGGCGCCCGGCGGTACCAGCGTGCTCGGATTGATCACGGGGATTTGCGCCAGCTGTGGCGCACTGTTCCAGATTTGCGCCGGGCCACGGCGGCCTTCGCTTAACGAGGCAAGCTTCATGGGTGTCACGTCCTTGTCGGTGAATGCGGGTCGTACCCCGTTGACGGGACGACGCTCTTTTATTCACCACAGGCTCCGCTGTGGTGATTGCGCGGCACTCCAACCCTGGATTGCCAGCAAGGCGTCCTCAGCATAGTCAAGGACTGGTCGCTTTTACATCTTGCAATGTCGTTTTTTTCACGGGGCGTGCATCAGGCTCTTCAAGTAATCGCCGAAGCCGCCCTCGGCGCGGCAATCGAGGCGGGCACTGGTGATCACCTGCGGGGTGTGGCTCCAGGCAATGGAGGCCCCGCAGCGCTCCAGATTGCGCACCAACTGCACATCTTCATGGCACGCCAGTGGCTCGAAGCCGCCGGCTCGCACGTAAGCGCCGGCACTCATGCCCAGGTTGGCGCCGTGCACGTGCCGGTGCCCGTCCCGGGCTTGATAGGCCTGGTGATAGCGGATCTGCGCGGCCGGATCGAAGCCTTCACTCCAGGCGTCTACGGTGACCGTTCCACACACGGCCTCGACCCCCAGCGCCAATTGCGCCACCAACCAGTCTGGCGCCACGCGGCTGTCGGCATCCGTGCAGGCAATCCACCGCGCGCCCTGGTTCAACAAGTGCCGGGCGCCTATGCCGCGCACCCGTCCCACGTTGCGCGCCTGCACCGACAGGCTGTGCACCGGGTAGGCCTGGGCGATCTGCGCACTGCTGTCACTGCAACTGTCGAGCAGCACCAGGACCTGGACCCGTTCGCCCAACAGCCCAGGGTGGTTGGCGGCGATCACAGCGGCCTTCAAGCATTCCGCCAGCAAGGCTTCTTCGTTATGCACGGGAATCAGCACGCCGATCATTGCAGGCCCTCGAGTGTCGCCACCGAGCGGCCGTCGCGGCTCCAGAGATCGAGCAGGAAATCGGGTTCGTGATGGCTCACCACCTGTGCCATTCCCAAACGTTGCGCCAGCACGGCATGCACCTGGTCCGCCGTTTGCGGGCAACCCTCGATGGGCGGGCGCCAGTGGCAGGCGAGCAGTTGCCCGTCGTCGCTCAGCGAGCCAAGGGCGTGTTCGATTACCCGGTGCAGGTCCGCCACATCGAGGTAGTAACACCACTCGCTCAACACGATCAGGTCGAACCGTTCGCTCGGCCATTGCTCGGGCAGGCGCGCTTGCTCCACCCGCGCATGGGCGAACCCGAGCAAGCGGCTGCGCGCCAGTGCGACGGCGGCACTTGCCGTGTCGCAGCACAGCAGGCGATCACAGCGGGGTGCCAGCTCGGCGCTCAGCTCGCCGTTGGCGCAGCCGGGTTCGAACACCGAGGCGTACCGTGGGCGCGTGAGCACTGCCAGGGTCAGTGCGCGTTTGCGGCGTTCATACCAGCGTTGGCGAAAGGCCCAGGGGTCATCGTTGCCGGCAAACAACTGGTCAAAATACGGCGTGGCCACACTCATACAAACACCACTTCGAACGGTTGCAGCAGACGTTCCACCACATGCGGCGGCAAGACCGCCGGCAAGCCGATCTGCGGGTCACCCTCCAGCTGGCTGGCAAACGCATGGATCGCATGGCGTTTGCGCGCCACGGCGGCGCGGGTCAACGGGATTTTGCGCGCGCGGTGCCAGGGCAACTGGCTGTCTTCGGGGGACGCCCAATGCCAGGCCCACACCGGCAGCTCATACAACCGCGCGCCAACGGCCTGCGCCGCCACGGCGCTGGCGCGGCCCACGGCTTCATGGTCGCAATGGCCGTCCTCGCGCCACGTGGCGAACACCACGTCCGTGGGCGTGAGATGGCGGCCGATAAACGCGGCGAGTTCCCCCTCGCGGGCGGCCACCTGGCTGTCGGCAAACCCGGCGCGCAACCATGTCAGGCCTTGCAGTGGCAGGCCTAGGCGCTGCAGGGCCTGGGCCGATTCTTGCGGGCGCACCACATTCAGCCGCGCCACCGGCCAACGGCGTGAACCTGGGTGGCTGGCGCTGCCATCCGTGACGGAGATCAACTGCACGGGCCGCCCCAACGCCGCCAACCCTTGCAACAGCCCGCCACAACTGAGTACTTCATCATCCGGGTGCGGCGCGATAATCACCGCGCGACACCCCTCGGGCACCAATTGCGCGACGCTGATGTGGGCCACTTGCGCCAATTGTGTGGATGCCTGCCAACAGTGCAGCGGCGTGCCCTGGCCGACGATCGGATTGGGTTTCATAACTGCCACCTTCCTGTGGGTGCACCGACGACATTTTCACCCAGCGCAGCCAGGTCGCGTTCGGCATGACTCTGGCGGACATACACCGGCAGGTCCGCCATCAACTGCGCAAAGTGCGCATCCTTGCAGTACGGGCCCGCCCCGACGGCGCGACCGACGTGGCGGATCACCTGCTCCACGCTGTCCTCGACACAGGCGCGGGCCTGTTGCGCCCATGGCTGGGCATTGGCCAACGGTTGCTGATCCACTTGCCGGGCACACGCGCGCAAAACGCAGGCCGCGCTGTTCAATGCACTGTCCACCGCGCCCAGGTGGGCGAGGGCATGGGGGGCCGGGCGTTGCGTGCAGAGCGCACGCAGCGTTTCAGCCAGGCGCTGCGCGGCGCCGTACCAGCAGGCGGCGATGCCGATCCCTCCCTGCCAGAAACCGGGGCGCGCGAGGTAATCCCCCGGCCCGCCGACTGCCACGCCTGTGGCGCCACTGAACACAACTTCCACACTGCCTGTGGCCGCCATGCCCACGGCGTGCCAGCCGGTGTCCGTCACTGTGACCCCTGGTTGGTCCATGGGGACGGCGACCAACTGCTGTTCATCCGCCTCATTCCAGGCGGTCAACAACCCATGGCTGACCACGGCCGCGCCGGAGCACCAGGCCTTGCGCCCGTCGACGACCCAGTGCTGGCCATCCCGGCGTACGCGGACCTTGGCCGTCGGTGGCTCGGCGGCCCACATGCCCCAGGTACTGCCCGACGGCGGCAGCGGGCCGTGCAGTTCGGCGATGATCGCCAAGGCGTCGGTGTGCCCCTCAAACAGCTTGCACAGGCCCAGATCATGGCCTGCGACCTGCGCCAAGCGGCGGAAGCGCTCCAGGGTTTCGCCGCTGCCCGGCAGCGGCAGGCAGTCCAGCTCTGCGCGTTGAAGCGCCTTCAGTGCCTCGCCCAGTGCCTGCGTGTTGCCATAATTCCGGCTGTCCTGAAGGAACCCGTGGAGCGTCATCTCACACTTCTTCCGAATGTTGCAGTTCAAACAGCAGCAGTGAGCGGCCGGTCACGGCGTACTCGTGATCGAACTCGAAGCGTTCCTGGCCACGTACCGAGGGTTGATTGGTATCGACTATGCAGGTCCAGAACTCGCCTTCCGGCACTGGCGGCAGGCGGAAATTGACCATGTCGTGGTGGGCGTTCACCACCAGCAACAGGGTGGCGTCGGCACCGGGGCGACGGATCCCGGTCTCTTGCGCCCGGCCATCCATCAGCATGCCGAGGCAACGGCCTTGGCTGTCATGCCATTGCTCGGTGGTCATTTCGTTGCCGTCCGGGGCGAGCCAGGTGACATCCTTGACGCCGATGTCTTCGTTGTAGTCGCCCACCAGGAAGCGCCCACGCCGCAGGATCGGGTAGGCCAGGCGCAGCTTGATCAGGCGCTTGACGAACTTGAGCAGCGCCTTGCCGTCCTCATCCAGGTCCCAGTTGACCCAGCCGATTTCGCTGTCCTGGCAATAGGCGTTGTTGTTGCCGTGCTGGGTGCGCGCGAACTCGTCACCCGCCACCAGCATCGGCGTGCCCTGGGCCAGCAGCAGGGTGGCGAAGAAGTTGCGCATCTGGCGCAAGCGCAGCGCGTTGATTTCCGGGTCGTCGGTGGGGCCTTCGACGCCGTGGTTCCAGGACAGGTTGTTGTTGCTGCCGTCCTGGTTGTTCTCGTCGTTGGCCTCGTTGTGCTTGTCGTTGTACGACACCAGGTCATGCAGGGTGAAGCCGTCGTGGGCGGTGATGAAATTCACCGAGCTGTAGGGGCGACGCCCGCGATGGTTGAACATCTCGCCGGAGGCAGTCATGCGCGCGGCAAAATCGGCCAGCTGGCCGTCATCGCCTTTCCAGAAGGCGCGCACGGTGTCGCGGAAGCGGTCGTTCCACTCCACCCAGCCCGGCGGGAAGTTGCCTACTTGATAACCGCCGGGGCCGCAGTCCCAGGGTTCGGCGATGAGTTTGAGCTGGCGCAGTACCGGGTCCTGGCGGCAGGCGACGAGGAAGCTGTGGCGCTCGTCGAAACCATCACGGTAACGGCCGAGGATGGTCGCCAGGTCGAAGCGGAACCCATCCACGTGCATCTCGTTGGCCCAGTAGCGCAGGGAGTCCGTGACCATTTGCAGCACGCACGGGTGGCTCAGGTCCAGGGTGTTGCCGGTGCCGGAATCGTTGATGTAGAAGCGCTTGTCATCCGGCATCAGGCGGTAGTACGAGGCGTTGTCGATCCCGCGCATGGACAGGGTCGGGCCGCGCTCGTTGCCCTCGGCGGTGTGGTTGTAGACCACGTCGAGGATCACTTCGAGTTTCTGCTCGTGCAGGTGCGCGACCATCTCCTTGAACTCGGCGATCTTGCCGCTGGCCAGGTAACGCGGGTCAGGGGCAAAAAACGCGATGCTGTTGTAGCCCCAGTAGTTGGTCATGCCTTTTTGCAGCAGGTGCTGGTCATTGACGAAGGCGTGCACGGGGAGCAATTCCACCGACGACACACCGAGCTGGCGGATGTGCTTGAGCACATCGTCCTCCATCAGCCCGGCGCAGGTGCCGCGCACCGCTTCGCCCACCGAAGGGTGGCGCATGCTGATGCCGCGCAGGTGGGTTTCATAGATGATCGTGCGGTCCCATGGCACACGCACCGGCTGGTCGTTGCCCCAGGTGTGCGCCGGGTCGATGACCTTGCACTTGGGCACGAAGGGCGCACTGTCGCGTTCGTCGAAACTGAGGTCGTCGTCCGGGTGGCCGATGGTGTAGCCGAACAGCGCCTCGGACCATTTCAGTTCGCCCACCAGTTGCTTGGCGTAGGGGTCGATCAGCAACTTGTTGTGGTTAAAGCGGTGGCCGTTGGCCGGGTCATACGCACCGTACACGCGGTAGCCGTAGATCAGCCCGGGGTGGGCGTCGGGCAGGTAGCCGTGGAAGGTTTCGTCGGTGTATTCGGGCAGTTCGATGCGCTCCAGCTCGACTTCGCCGGTGTCGTCGAACAGGCACAGTTCAACCTTGGTGGCGTTGGCCGAAAACAGCGCGAAGTTGACGCCCAGGCCATCCCAGGTCGCGCCGAGGGGGAAGGGCAAACCTTCACGAATGCGCGACGGCTCGTCTTTGGGCGTCGGCGGGGTTTTCTCGGGTTTGCTCATGGGGGTGCTCCTGCAAAAGGGTTTTCTCGAGGCGAACGCGGCCTAGCTGACAGTGGTCAGGCGAGCATTGGATTCAGAGTGAATTGCGTCCCCTGTGGGAGCGGGCTTGCCCGCGATAGCGGCGGCACATTCAGCATCGCCATCGCGGGCAAGCCCGCTCCCACAGGGAATCGGTGTTTAGCCGGCGGGCTTGCGCGGTGCCTTGGGTTTTTTCTCGGCGGGCGGCTTGGCCGCTGCTGGCTTGGGCTTGGGCGGCGCTTTCGGCTTGGCCTTGGGCTTGCTCGGCGTCAACGCCTCAGCCTCCGCCAGCTTGCGCGCCATCTCCCAGTGCCGCGTATCCTGGCCATGGGGTTTGCCTTCCGACTCCCAGATCTGATGGGCCAGTTCCCGTATGCGTTTGTCTTCAGTACTCATCGCAATGTTCCTCACAGAAAATGTTCAGCTTTCTTGATCATCAGGATTGATAAAGACATTGACCGGGAAATCCCCCAGGGCAGTGCTCAGTGGCAGCTCCTTGTTTGGTGTGACTGCGCCTGTGTGGAAAAGTCCCTTCCATTTTTGTGCCGTGGCGGCGAACGGTAATTTGACCCGTGTATCGCCCCAAACCTGCGCATCGAACTGGGGCTGCACACCGTTTTCAAGCAAGTGGTGGGGCCAGCGCGGCACCACCACCAGCAGGCGTTTGCCCTGGTGCTCGCGACTGAACGCGAGTACCCGTTCGGCGTGCGTGCCAACCACTTCCAGTGGCGTGTAATCGCCGCGGCGAAACAGTTCGGGATGGGCCTTGCGCAAGGCCAATGCCTGGGCGATCACGGCTTGTTTGATACCCCCGTCGCGCCAGTGCAACAACAGTTCGCCGATGTCCGGTGGGGTTTGCAGCGCCTGTTGCCGTGCGTTGAAATCCACCGGGCGACGGTTGTCCGGGTCCACCAGGCTGAAGTCCCAGAACTCGGCGCCCTGGTAAAGGTCCGGCACACCCGGCACGGTGATGCGAAGCAAGGATTGCGCCAGCCCGTTGATCGCGCCGGCGCGGGCGATGGCCTCGGCGGCGTCGCCGATGGCCGTACGCAGCGCATGGCCGGCATCGCTGTGCAGCAAGCGCGCGAGGAAGGCTTCGACGCCTTGCTCATAGGCCTCGTTCGGCGCGCTCCAGCTGCTGTGCAACTTGGCTTCGCGCAGGGCTTTTTGCTGCCACTGCCAGAGACGTTGCTGATAGCCGTCGAAGTCAGCGTCCAGCGGCCAACTGCCCAGCAGCACTTGATAAAGAATCAGCTCATCGCCTGCCGAGGGGCTGCCTTCACCACGTAACGGTGCGGCCAGGCGGCGCCAATGCTCCACCTGTTCGACGTACCACGGCGCACATTCACTGAGCACCGCCAGCCGCGCACGGCTGTCTTCACCGCGCTTGTGGTCATGGGTGGCGGTGGCCAGCAGGTTATCGGGGAACGTGCGCAAACGTTGCTGGTTGGCCTCGTGGAAGTCGGCCAGCGGCGCGCTGAACTGCTCGGTGCTGAAGCCCACATCGTTGCGCGACAGCAGCACCGCCGAGCGATAGAACGCGGTGTCTTCCACGGCCTTGGCGGCGGCGGGCGAGGTCAGTTGCTGGAAGCGCACGCAGGCATGCTTGAGGATCTTGCGCTCACGCCCCACCGGGCGATTACGCCAGGGTTGGCCGCCGAGCCAGTTGGCCAGGTGATCGAGCACCGGCCAGTCGCCTTCGCCCAAGGTGCTGCGGGCACCGTCCATGGCCTGCTGGAACAGTTTGTCGTCGGCGGCGCTGCGGCCCCGGGCACTGATGTAGGTGCGGTACACCGGGAAATGCACGATCAATTCCTGCAAGGCGCGACGGATCGCGCCGAGGGTCAGGTCGCGGGTCATCACGTCGTCGCGGGCCACTTGTAACAGCGCCTGGGCGACGCTTTCAAAGTCGCCGCCGAGGGAGCCATTGAGGATTTGCTGGCGGGCCAGTCGCGCTTCCTCGATAAACGCCGAGGGGCGCTCGCTGTGCCGGCTCCACAGGTCGGCCAGCGGGGCGAAGCCGTCGGGGTGATGTTGCAGCAACGACAGCTGGTTCATGAATTCATAGCCGGTGGTGCCGTCCACTTGCCAGTCTTCCCGCAGGGTTTCCCCTTCACCGAGGATCTTCTCGACAAAGATCGGCAAGTGCCGCCCCGGCGCCAGGGCGTCCACGCGACGGCGCAGCTTGCGGCAATAGCCCCGTGGGTCGGCGAGCCCGTCGATATGGTCGATGCGCAGGCCATCCACCAAGCCTTCGCCGATCAGTTCGAAGATCTTGCCGTGGGTGGCTTCGAACACGGCGCTGCGTTCGACCCGCAGGCCGCCCAGTTCATTGACGTCGAAGAAGCGCCGCCAGTTGATGTCGTCCGCCGCCGTGCGCCAGCTGGCCAGGCGGTAGGCTTGTTGCTCCAGCAGATGATGCAGGCGCTCGAAGTCGAACGCCGCCAGTTGTTGCTCGATGGCGTGCAGCACCGGCGCGTCGGTGGCGCGCTCGGCCAACGCCTGCTTGAGCCACGCAGCCTCGTGGTAGGCATCGTCCTGCTCGGCGAGGGCGCTGAAACGTTCGGCCATGGGCTTGAGCAAGACCCCGGTACCGAGGATCTCGGCGTAATCCCTTGGGCAGATCGGGAAGCGGTGCTCGTAGTGCGCAACATAAAACGCACCATGGGCCGCGTCGAATTGCAGGGTTACGCTGCCGGTCTGCAAGGCTTCACCGTAGTCGCTGCCGAGGAAGGGCATGAGCAATTGGCCCTTGAGCAATGGGTCCGGCGAGTGCCACTGGATATCGAAGAATTCGCTGTAGGGGCTCAAGCGACCCCATTCCAGCAGGTCCAGCCACCAGGGGTTATCCGCGCCGCCGACGGCCATGTGGTTGGACACGATATCGAGGATCAGCCCCATGTCGTGGGCCCGCAGCGCCGTCACCAGGCGGCGCAATGCCGCTTCACCGCCCAGCTCTGGATTGACCTGGGTCGGGTCGACCACGTCGTAGCCATGCATGGAACCGGCGCGCGCGCTGAGCAGTGGCGAGGCGTACAGGTGGCTGATGCCCAGCGCGGCGAAGTAGGGCACCAGTGGCACCGCGTCATCCAGGGTAAACCCGGCGTGGAATTGCAGGCGTTGGGTGGCCCGTAGCGGCAGGTCTTTCATCGATCACGCTCGTGGGCCTGGTTGCGCGCCACGGCCAACAGTTCCAGGCGGCGGGCGGCGCCGGCATTGTCGAGCAGGCTGGACGCTTCGCCCGCCAGGCGTCGGCGCCAGTTGGGGTGGGTGTCAAGGGTGCCGGGCAGGTTGGCTTGTTCCTCCACGCCCAGCGCATCCTCCAGTGGCAGCAACACCAGTGGCGCGCGGGTGTGGCCGAGGTAGCGCACGCTGGCGTCGATCATGTGGTCGGTGTCGTTGCGGATTTCGTCGACGAAGTTCTGCGGGTCCTGGCTCAAGGCTTGGCGCAGCGCCTGGCGTTCGCGCAGGCGGTGTTCGCTCCATTGCTCCACGGTGGGGGCGTCGATCAGGCCCAGCTCGATATTCCACTCGATGTCGCGGCTGTGCCACCAGCCGTTGAGGGTGGGCAAGTCGTGGGTGCTGGTGGTGGCGAGGGCGTTGTCGGGCCAGTCGAGGATGGGCTTGAATTGGCCATCGTGGCCTTGTTCGAACAGCAGCACGCGCATGCCGAGAATCGAGCGGCTGATGAGTTTTTCGCGCAGGCCGTCGGGCACGGTGCCGAGGTCTTCACCGAGGACGATGGCCTGGTGGCGGTGGGATTCCAGGGCCAGCAGGCGCAACAGATCGTCCACCGGGTAATACAAGTACGCGCCTTCGCGCGGCGAGGCGCCCATGGGGATCACCCACAGGCGTTGCAGGCCCATCACATGGTCGATGCGCAAGCCGCCGGCGTGGGCGAAGTTGGCGCGCAGCATCTCGATAAAGGCACGGAAACCGTTGCGCTTGAGGCCTTCGGGGGAGAAGGCAGAAATGCCCCAGCCCTGGCCGGCGCGGTTGAGGATGTCAGGTGGCGCGCCCACGGTGAGGTTGGCGAGCAGTTCATCCTGGCGGCTCCAGGCCTGGCTGCCGCCGCCGTCGGCGCCCACGGCGAGGTCGGCGATCAAGCCAACGCCCATGCCGCTGCCGCGGGCGGCCTGCTGTGCGCGTTCCAGGCTGCGGGCGATCAGCCATTGGCTGAAGGCGAAGTAGCCGATTTCATCGCGGTGTTCCTCGGCGAACTGCGCGAGTGCCGGGCTTTGCGGGCTGCGCCAGTCCTCGGGCCAGTGGCGCCAGTCGAGGTCTTCACCGGCAGCGGCACGCTGGGTTTGCACGGCTTCGAAGCGGCAGTGGTTTTCCAGGGCTTCGCCGCCGGCCTGGCGGAAGCTGAGGAAGTCCGCCTGTTGCGGATGCTCGCCGTGGCGGAAGTCTGCATACAGCGCGCGCAGCAGTCTTTGCTTGGCCTGGGCGGCGGCGGGCCAGTCGATCAGCTCGAGTTGTTCCAGGCGGTGCAGCTCTTCGGTGAGGCCGATGGCTTCAAGCGCATTGCGCACTTCGCGCTCGCCGAGGATGCAGGCGGGCGAGGCGTACAGGCTGTTGAGGAACAAGCGGCTGGACGGCGAATACGGGCTGTAGCGCCCGGTATCGGCGCTGAACATCGCATGCATCGGGCTGATCGCCAAGGCATCGGCACCGCGTTCGGCGGCGGCGCGGGCCAGGTGTTCGAGGGCCAGGGTGTCGCCGAAGCCGCCATCACCCAGGCGGCGCAGGGCATAGAGCTGGGCGCTGAGGCCCCAGGCACGGGCAGGGTCGCTGTCGACGGCTTCGGCCACGCTGTAGCAATGGGTGGGCGCGACGGCGAGGGTGAAGGTCTGCTCGGTGATATGCACCTGGTGGTAGCCGAGGGCGATGACGCCGGGCAGCACCGCGTCGCCATCCAGGCGCAGCTCCAGGGTTTCGCCGTCTTCCAGGCTGACCCGGCACAGGGTGTCGGGTTCGAAATAACGCGCCAGGTCCAGCCCGCTGCCGCTGTCGACAGTCATCAGCGGCGGCAGGTGTTTGCCTTGTTGCACCTGCTCCAGTTGCAGCAGGCTGGCGTCGATTTCGGCGTCGCTGTCGGCCGGGTGGCCCAGGCCTTTGAGAACTGCGCGCAATGCGTCGGGTTGTACACGTTGCGGGCGGCCATTCGCGTCGATCCAATCGACGGCCAGGCCCGCTCGGCTGGCGAGGATTTCCAGGTTCGCTTCGCTCAAGGGTGCTCTCCAACAGGGGATAGGGTGACGCGTGCGCTGTAGGGCGGCAGGTGCGCGCCTTGCTGCGCAGGCGTTTCGAATAGCAGGTGGGTGCTGGCGGGATGATCGAGGGCGGTGGCGCTCAGGTTCAGGTCGATCTGCAACAGGCTGCCATTGCCCAGGCGCCAGCGTGCGCTGACGGCGCCGTCGGCCAACACCTGCGCGCCCAGTGCCACGCTGCCGGGCAAGTGCGGCACCAGGTGCTGATGGCGCAGGCTGAGCAGGTGGCGATAGAGCTCAGCGTGTTCGCTGGCGGCAAACACCGGGGCCGACTGTTCAAAGGTCGCCAGGGCGTTGGGATCGGGAATGCGTTCGCGCAGCGCCGGGTCGCGGAACGCGGCGAAGTCGGCAAACTCATTGCGCCGGCCTTCGCGCACGGCGTCGGCCAGTTCGCCGTGGTGGTCGGTGAAAAACAGGAACGGCTCGCGGGCGTTGACCTCATCGCCCATGAACAGCAGCGGGATCATCGGTGACAGCAGCAACAAGGCGGTCGCGGCGCGCAGTGCCTGGGGCGCGCACAGTTGGTGAAGGCGCTCGCCGAAGGCGCGGTTGCCGATCTGGTCGTGGTTCTGCAAGAACAACACAAAGGCGCTCGGCGGCAGGTGGGCGCTGGGTTCGCCACGCGTGTGGCCGTGGCGGGTGGTCTCGCCCTGGTAGATAAAGCCTTCGCCCAGGCAACGGGCCAGTTTGGCGGTGGTGTCGCGGGCGAAGTCGCTGTAGTAGGCGTCGGTTTCGCCGGTGAGCAACACGTGCAGGGCGTTGTGGCCGTCGTCGTTCCATTGCGCGTCGAAATCGTGTTCCAGCAGGCTGGCCTGGTTGAATTCGTTTTCCAGCACCAGCCAGACGTGTCGGCCGACATCCACTTGCTGGCGCACGCGCCGGGCGAGGGTTGTCAGGAAGTCCGGGTTGTCGATGGCGTGCACGGCGTCGAGGCGCAGGCCGTCGAAGCGGTATTCCAGCAGCCACATCAACGCGTTGTCGAGGAAGAAGTCGCGTACTTCGCGGCGCTCGAAATCGATGCCGGCGCCCCAGGGCGTGTGCACGTCTTCGCGAAAGAAGCCCTGGGCGTATTGGCCGAGGTAGTTGCCGTCGGGGCCGAAGTGGTTGTAGACCACGTCGAGGATCACCGCCAGGCCGTGCTCGTGGGCGCTGTCGATCAGGTGCTTGAGCTGCTCGGGTGTGCCATAGGCGCCGTGGGGTGCGTAGGGCAGCACGCCGTCGTAGCCCCAGTTGCGCTCGCCGGGGCACTGCGCGAGCGGCATCAGTTCAATCGCCGTCACGCCCAGCTCGGCCAGGCGCGGCAGGTGTTGCTCCACGCCGGCATAGCCGCCCAGTGCGCCGACATGCAGCTCGTAGATCACCGCTTCATGCCATGGCCGGCCTCGCCACTGGCTGTGGCGCCAGGGGTAGGCGAGCGGGTCCACCACCAGGCTCCAGCCGTGTACATCCGAGGCCTGGGCGCGGGACGCGGGGTCGGGAACATCCCGTTCCCCGTCGATATTGAAGCGGTAGCGGGTGCCTGCCGGGCAGGCGATTTCACTTTCAAACCAGCCTTCCGCCTGGGGCAGCATGGCGATGGACTTGCCGTTTTCCAGTTCAACGCTGACGTAATACGCATCTGGCGCCCACAAGGCAAAACGCGTGTGTTGCGCGTCCAGCATGATTGCGCCGTGGGGCCAGGTTTCCAGAGTCCGTGCCGCCATCTATAGAGACCTCCCAGGTTTATTTAGCGGATTTCCCCAGGGCCTTGGCCACCAGTTGCTCATACAGGTCGGCGTAGGGTTCCACCGCCTGGCACCAGTTGAAGGGTTGGGTCATGGCGCGGCAGCGCATGGCGTTGAGCAGGCGCGGGAAGGCGAAGACCTTGAACGCGCGGCTCAGGGCTTCCTGATAGCTGTCCACGGTGGATTCGTTGAACAGGAAACCGGTGACGCCATCCTCGATGGTGTCCGCCAGCCCGCCGGTATTGCGCGCCACCGGCAGCGAACCGAAACGCTGGGCGTACATCTGGCTCAGGCCGCACGGCTCGTAGCGCGACGGCATCAGCAGGAAATCGCTGCCGGCAAACATGCGCCGGGCGTCGGTTTCGTTGAAGCCGATGCGCACACCGACCTGGCCGGGGAAGCGCAAGGCCAGTTCACGCATGGCTTGTTCTTCTTCGGGTTCGCCACGGCCGATAATCGCGATCTGGCCGCCATTTTCGACGATAAAGCTGGCAACGGCTTCGGTGAGGTCGAGGCCTTTCTGATAGACCAGGCGCGACACCACGGCAAACAGCGGGCCGCTGGAGTCGTCCAGGCCGAACAGGTTGCGCACGTGGGCGGCGTTGATCGCCTTGCCGTCCCAGTCACCGATATTGAAGTTGTGGGTCAGGTGGCTGTCGGTGGAGGTTTCCCAGCTCTCATCGATGCCGTTGGGGATACCACTGAGCAGGCCTTGCTGGGTCTTGCTGGCGAGGAAGCCATCGAGACCGCAGCCGAATTCGGGGGTGGTGATTTCCTGGGCGTAGGTCGCGCTCACCGTGGTGATGTGGCTGGAATACGCCATGCCGGCCTTGAGGAACGACATCTTGCCGTAGAACTCCATGCCTTCCTGTTGCAAGGCGTGGGGTGGAATGCCCAGCTCTGGCGTCGAGGCCAGGCTGACCACGCCTTGATACGCCAGGTTATGGATGGTGAACAGGGTCGGTGTGCGTGACCCACGCCAGTGCATATACGCCGGGGCCAGGCCAGCGGGCCAGTCGTGGGCGTGCACCAGGTCCGGGCACCAGTGGATCTGCGCGAGGTTGGCGGCCATGTCGGCGGCGGCGAGGCCGAGGCGGGCGAAGCGGATATGGTTGTCCGGCCAGTCGCGGCCGTTGTTGGCGCCGTAGGGCGTGCCTTCGCGCTCGTACAGCTCGGGGCAGATCAGCACATAGATGACCAGGCCATCCTTGAGGTCCATGCGCCCGATCTTGCACGGCGGCAGCGCGGCGTGGCCGCCCAGCTCGCCGACGATATGAATCGGGTTGTCGCTTTCCATCACCTGCGGGTAACCGGGGATCAACACGCGCACATCATGCAGATGGGCCATGGCGCGGGGCAGGGCGGCGGAGACGTCGCCCAGGCCACCGGTTTTCACCAGGTCGGCGAATTCGGAGGTGACGAACAGGACTTTCTTGCGATTGGGATTCTGACTCACGACCGGCCGCGAAGTGGCTGGCAGATCGATCAATGAAGATCCCTCTACCGGCTGACTGACACGCTCTCCCTGAAGATCTACAGCGGCACTGATCATAGTTCTCTCCCACATGTTGGTTGGCTGATGGCCCGCTGCCATCAGCTCCGATGACCGCTTCCTGCGGTCAGGCGCACAAGCACTGTACAAACTGGCAAGGCGTATGCCAGTTGCACATTTGGCTCGAAAAGAATGGATGGACGGGCGTTGGGTGTGAACCGCAAGCGCTCGCCTTACCTTAAAACTGGACCTACGGCAGAGTTGGAAAGTTTCGATTTTTTGCGGGGTTTTTGTTTTCGAACGGACCCATCGGTCATCAGTCTAGGACAGATCCTAGAGCCTGTAGGGTTTGTGAGGAAATTTTGTAGGACAAAAAACTTGTAACCTTATGCGCCCTTGAAAAAGCCTTCCTGTGGCGAGGGAGCTTGCTCCCGCTGGGGCGCGAAGCGGCCCCAAAAATCTTGGGAGCGCTGCGCACTCCAGCGGGAGCAAGCTCCCTCGCCACATAGGTGCATACGCCTCAAAATGGTGCGTCAACCAAGCACGCGAATGGGCGCGCCGCTGGCCCAGGCCTGGATGTCTTCGATCATCTGCCCATAGAACTGCCGGTAGTTCTGTTCGCTCACATAGCCCACATGGGGCGTGGCCAGCACGTTGGGCAAGCGGCGGAACGGGTGATCCAGCGGCAGCGGTTCGTCGGCGAACACATCCAGTGCGGCGCCGGCCAGCCGGCCACTTTCCAGGGCGTGGATCAGCGCCTGTTCATCGACGATCGGCCCGCGTGCGGTGTTGACCAGGCGCGCGCCCGGTTTCATCCAGTCCAGCGCCTGCGCATCCACCAGGCCACGGCTGCGCTCGCTGAGTACCAGGTGCACGGTGAGGATGTCTGCCTGTTCGAACAGCTGTTGTTTGCTGACCCAGGTGACGCCGGCTTGCGCCGCGCGCTCGGGCGTGAGGTTTTCGCTCCAGGCAATCACGCGCATGCCGAATACCTGGGCAAATTGCGCGACTTTCTGGCCGATGCTGCCCAGCCCGAGAATCCCTAAGGTCTTGCCATGCAGGTCGCCGCCCAGCCCAACTTGCCAGCCGCCCGCGCGCAGCGAGTGGGCTTCGGCCAGCAGGTTGCGGGTGCTGGCCATGATCAGCGCCCAGGTCAATTCCGGTGCTGCGTGTTTATAGCTATCGGTGCCGCACACCTGGATGCCCAGGGCCTTGGCGGCAGGAATGTCGATGGCGGCGTTGCGCATGCCGCCGGTCACCAGCAGCTTGAGCCGGGGCAGGCCCTGCAGCAGGGCCTGGTCGAAGGTGGAGCGTTCGCGCATCACGCAAATCACGTCGAAGCCCTGCAACCGCTCGATCATCGTGGCGGTATCCGCCGGGTAGTCGTGCAGGAAGTGCACGTGGCCCAGGGCATCAAGGGCCGACCAGTCCACTACGTCACGGGCCACGTTTTGCCAATCATCTATGACTGCAATCTGTAACGACATTCACGCGAACCTCGGAGATGGGTTGGATTAAAGGGCGTTCAAACCCTGCAACACCCAGCTTCGCTTTCACTCCGGCCGGGGCCACGCCCTTGCCGATAGCCGTGTTGTCGGGCGTGACAATCAACAGCAGCGTAGGCATCTTCGGGTTTTTGAACGCGTAGTACACCGGCTGGGTGAAGATCATGTCGTAAATCGACATCGAGTTCCATGCCTCCAGCGTGTGTCCGGGGCTGTTGCTGAGGCTGGCGTACATGTCCACCCAGCGCTCTTGCTTGGGCTTCCAGCGCCCGACGTAGTCAGGCCCCGGCACAAAAAAACTCCCGATGCAATACATCGGGAGTCATCCGCAGTGCTTACTGTTTATACACAATACGGTACAAGCCTGAGTGGTTCTGCGGGTTTTCCTCAGTTTCTACAACCTGCCAATCAACCCAAGTCGGGTTCAGACCTAAGTCAGTATCTCTACTCCATGTTGTTTGGCCGGCGTTAATAATGAACCCGTAACCACCGCCAGTATGCAAACGTATATGTGCCATTCTTCTGTAGGGACGAGCGGTGCACGTTCCTGTGAATCTTACAAACCCACCTGCATTGGGGTGTGACACGAATCCACCTGGGGGGATGTATTGGCTCGCGGCATTATAAGCTGCCGTAATCACAGGCTTGCCTATGCTTGCCTGTACAATGACCCTGACATTGTTTGAGACTGGCGGAGGGTTCCCGACAACGGCGCGTGCTTGAAAATTATAAGTTGCTTTTGCCAAGCCTGAGATAGTTCTACTCCAATTGCCGCTGCTCGGCACATCGAAAACATCTCTGCGAGTAGCGTCTGTCCAAATTTCCAATGTGCTGAAAGGTTCGGCTGAGCCAGTCAGCCTCACAGAACTATGGGTCGTGTAATAGGTTTTAGTGAGCGCATTTCCACTGCCATCTCGAACGCTGGTGATTGTCGGCTTCGTCACTGTGTTTTCGATGGTGTAAGTTCTTAATGGGAAGCAAACGGCATCATCCCGATCATCTGTTTGAGCGAAGTTTACACAGAACTCAATGTCGAGTTTCGAGTTGTTTTTGAGTGCTTGAAGTTGGCTCGCTGGGGTGCGCGGCATGATACCGAGTCGTTCTCCATCTTCGGTAACCAGATCACCGTCGAAGGTTGACTCTCGATAGGGCTTGTCGTCTGGGAATTCACCATTGTAATCCATCCAGATAGTTTGATTGCGGTCAATGAAGTGCCAGCGAGTGATCTCTGTTAGTTCGTCACCAGATAACGTGGCTGGATTTAATGTTTGCCCAGGAATGCCCTGAATAGTCGGCATCGGTAGCGTATTTAGCGAACGCAAATTCAAGTGCAAAGGGATGGAGGCAATCTTGCGGGTGCCACGTATCAGGTCATACCTTACAATAACGTTACTGCCATTTTTCCGAATGTTGGCGCCTATGATGCTCTTCGGTACGGTGAATAGAACTATTTTATTGGAGTTGCCGCTTTTGGTTTCACGGTAAGTGTCGATGTCACTGTCAAGTACGCCTAGCCATTCGACCGTTATCCGGTCATTCAGTATCATGTCTATAAAGGACACTTTTACCGTAGCACCGTCCAACACTGCTTCAGGTGTCAATCTGTCCGGATTTCTTTCTGCTTCCACCACCTCCGGTACAGGCAAGTTGCCCAATTGTTTACCCACGCTGAATATCAAAACCTCTGAGCGCAGGGTTCGACCTCCATTGGCGGGTATAAGGGAGTAGGTGCCCCGCATTTCGCCATTTTTATTCGCGGTGAACACTTCCTTGTCCACATTGAACGATACCGCTCTGCCAGCGGTGGATCCGTTAATTTCGATCTCGTCACCCGTACTTCCCCCAGGGGCGCTTCCATTCAGGCGCCAAACAAATTTATCTTCTGGAGCTGTACGCATATAAGGTAGCGTTACGCGAGCTTGACCTACCAGATCATCGGGATCCAAGTTGTAATGCTCATCTACCGCTTCGACGATCATCTCTGGCATTTCTGCGACGCCCTCGCCGAACTGCACGGTAATCTCCTCGGATTTGCGCACTGTCAGGATATCTGCACTGAGTGGGCCAATAATCCCGTCGTCAACCTCGTACCACATGCGCACGTCGCCAAGCCCGATGAAACGTTCAAACTGATGCCGGAATACAATTCGGAATCGAGTTGGAGGTGGTGGGTTACCCGCCAGTAGGGTTTCGGTGTATTCCACTGTGCCACCGCCAACAAGGACCGCTTGCATGACGAGTTTGACACTGTAATTTCGGTTGTAGGGTTCGTAAACGGGGAACTCTGTGCGAATAAACGGTAAGGTTGGATCAATTAACCCGCCTTCGTTTTCCACCACGAAGAGTGGTGGCATTATTGTTTTTGTGCCAGTGACCGGTACCCTTAGGTTGCGGGACCTTGCCAGTTCCGTCGTGGCAGGGAAAAACAATTTATAGTTGAGGTTGACGGACCCACCAATTACTTCTTTGAAGTGTTGAGTGTCCACATCGGCAAATGTCGACCGACCAATTCGAGCCGGGAATCGATCCAGAACGACATTGTAACTTGTGCCGTCCTCGCGACTCCCTGCGAATGTCACCTCAATTTCCGTACCCGCCGGTGTCAGTGTGCCGTCTGGTAGATGTCTGTCCACATACACTTCGACCTGCACATCGCTGTAAATGTGAACGTCGTGGTCGTACTCTAAAATATCTTCCCCGTCAGCAAGTAGGTAGAGTCTTTCAAGTAGGTTTGGGTCCAGGTCAGCCTCAAGAGGCAAAGCCTTTGAGTACCGTTGATGGTAACCGGAAAAATTAATCACCTCGTCATGCACACAGCACCTGTGCAACAGCAAGCCACTACCGCCAAGCGTAATGACGCTTCCCGAAACGAAAATTTGAATGGGTTTAGTTCCGCTCACATGGTCCGCGTCTATTACTAATTCCACCAACTTGGTGGGGTCGCTGTTCCAAAAAAGCTGAACGACATCTCGTACCCGGATATTGAAGTAACGGTCCAAGGTAAACATGACACCTAGCGCCGCTCGTTCGCGATCCAGTATCGCCCCTGGAAGTTGCAAGTCCAGCGGCAGGTGAAGTTGCAGTTTATCGTTATACGGAAGACCAACCGATTCAGCGCCGCCGGGGCGAGTGCCTATTACTAGCATGGTCCGCTTGGGTGAGGTGCTTTCTGTTCCAGAGCCTCTTCGCTCGACACGGCCATAGCAGTTTGGAACATATCCCAGAGGGACCAGCTCTTCACGGATTGCTAACTGAAAGCTTGATTTACCAATGTCATCTTCACCAATTTCCCCCCATGCCAGCGGATACCGCCCGCCCATGTAATACTCGAATATGTCGCCGACGCTCACTGAAAACCAGCTGTCGAAATGCACGATCAGATAATTTTCCAAGTGGCGCTTACCTAATCCTGCGTAGGCGTCAACTACAGGTTTAACGGCCCCACTCACGTAGGGGTCGTCCAGAGGATCAGTTGAAGCCAGCGGATGGGGTCGCATTGGCGATAATGGAATCAACTCATTTTTAACGGGCCTACGCATTTTTTTTGACATGACTGTTATCACCCTGCTGTTGAGAGAATCAGCACTCTCCTCAGGGAAATGAAACGCTTTGTGGATAGGCGTGCCTAGCTGTCAATATTGACAGTGGCGACGAGTGGTTAATTGGCAGCTTCTATCTAAAAGTATGCTTGTGTCATTACAGCAACCACGAGATACCGGGCCAATTTCACCAGGCTGACGATCACCAAGAACCGCCACAACGGCTCACGCATCACCCCGGCCACCAGGGTCAGCGGGTCGCCAATGATCGGCAGCCAACTGAGCAGCAAGGTCCAATGCCCCCAGCGCTGGTAATGGCGGCGCGCCTTGTCCAACTGCCGGTCATTCACCGGAAACCAGCGCCGCCCCTTGAAGTGTTCGACCCAGCGCCCCAGCCACCAGTTGACCAGCGAACCGAGGACATTGCCCAGGGTGGCAATCCCCAGCAACAGCCACAGGCTGTAATGCCCGCTGAGCAGCAGGCCCACCAGCACGGCTTCCGATTGCAACGGCAACAGAGTCGCGGCGCCAAACGCCGCGAGGAACAGCCCCAGGTAGCCGGCGATCATTGCGCCGGGTAGTCAGCCACCACCACATCTTTACCTTCACGGGTCAGGCCGATGACTTGATAGGCCTCGCTGCGGCCGTCCACCTCCATGCCCGGCGAACCCATCGGCATGCCTGGCGCGGCAAGGCCCAGCAAATCGTCGCGCTTGCGCAGGGCCAGCACTTGCTCGGCGGGCACGTGGCCTTCGACAAACTTGCCGTCGATCACGGCGGTATGGCACGAACCCAGGCGCGGGGCGACGCCGAGGCGTTGCTTGACGGCGCTCATGTCGGCTTCGACATGGTCATTGACCTTGAAGCCGTTGCTTTCCAGGTGGCTGATCCATTTTTTGCAGCAACCGCAATTGGGGTCGCGGTGCACGTCGATGGGAATCAGGTCGGCGGCCTGGGCCAGGGTGGAGGTGAACAGGGCGGATAGCAGGGCCAGGCGCAATGGGGTTTTCATGAGGGGCTCGCTCAGTGATGGTCGGTGGCGATCATGACGACGTCATCGCAGGCAAGCCAGCTCCCACGGTGGGGAGCTGTGGCGGTAATGTTTCTAAATTATACAAAGGGTGGGTTTTCCAGCCGGTGCTTGAGCTGGTCCAGGGCAATCGCCGACAGTTCGAGCATGCGCTCCTGCAAGGTGGCCAATTGCAATTCGGTTTCATAGATCAGCACGCGCTTGAACAGGGTGCCGTCGCGGTGGGGCTGCAAGAAGTAGTGAATCGAGCCGTCAACGGCCAGGGAGGTGAACACGGTCTTGAACTCGCTGGGGCGCCGGGCGATTTGCACGCGGTAGCTCATGGGCACGCGTACGCCCAGCAGGTCGATGTACTCGGTAAAGCGTGCGCCGACGGGGAGGGAACCGAGGGTGCCGGTGTCGGCACTGAGGGAGGTGGGGTGCCATTCGTGCCAGCGATCTGGCTGGGTGACGTAGTCGTAGACGGCCTCGATGGGGGCCTGGATAAAGCGTTCCTGACTGATCCGCTCCAAGCGGACCGACTGCTCGACAGCGCGCATTGCACACCTCCTGTGTGGCGTTCTTAGCACTGGGAACTGTCAGAATAGTCCGACTCCCGCGCTTTGCACGGGAGTACGCGAGCAATTGATCAACGGACTTTGAAGCGACTCATCAGGGCAATCACCCGGCCATTGGCGTCCAGCAGGCTTTGGGTATTGGTTTCGGTGGCGTGCCCGCTTTGCACCAATTCTTCGACCATATGGCGGATGTGCACCATGCTGCGGTTGATCTCCTCGGTGACCGCGCTTTGTTGCTCGGCCGCGGTGGCGATCTGTGTGCTGAGGTTGTTGATATGGCTGACCGAACCGGCCATTTCATCCAGGCCGGTATTGACCCGCGCCGTCGCATCGGCCGCCGACTGGCAACTGGCCTGGGTATTTTCCATGGCCGCCACCGACGTGCTCACCCCGCTGGTCAGGCGCGCGAGCATCTCGTTGATCTGCGAGGTGCTGGCCTGGGTGCGCGCCGCCAGTGCGCGCACTTCGTCCGCGACCACGGCAAAGCCCCGGCCCTGTTCGCCGGCCCGTGCCGCTTCGATGGCGGCGTTGAGCGCCAGCAGGTTGGTCTGGCCGGCAATCGCGCCGATCACGCCGAGGGTTTCGGTGATGCGGGCGGCGTCCTGGCGCATGTTTTCCACGCTGTGGGTGGCGCTGGACACTTCACCGATCAAGGCACTGACGCTGTTGGACGCTTCGCCCACCACCACCCGCGAACGGTCGGCGTGCTCGTTGGCGCGCTGGGTAAACGCCGCGGTTTCGGCGGCGTTCTGCGCGACGGTGTCGGCGGTGGAGCTCATTTCGGTGATGGCGGTGACGGTCTGGTCGGTCTCCGAGGCGTGGCGTACCAGGATCTGGTTGGTCTGCGCCGAGGTCTGTTGCAACTGCGCAAGGCCCGACGACATGGCGGCGGTGGCCTGGGTCACTTCGCCGATCATGTTTTGCAGGTAGACGATAAAGCGGTTCACCGAATGGCCGATGGCCCCCAGTTCGTCCTCGGCACGGATGGTGATGCGGCGCGTGAGGTCGGCGTCGCCGGCAGACAGCGCGTCGATGTTGCTCTTGAGCGACTTCATGCGCTGCACCAGTTGGCGGATCGCGTAGACCTGCAACAGCACCAGCAACAACACCATGGGAATTTGCAGCAGGGCCAGGCTGCCCAGCACGTCATTGCGCTGGGCGGTGATCAGCGACGTGGGCAGGGCGGTGGCGAGGAACCACGGCGTGCCTTCGATCGGGCGCATATAGAAGGTGCTGGCGACGCCGCCGTTGTCGAATTCGCTGCGCTGCAACCCTTGATTGCGCTGGGCCAGGGCTTTGCCGACCTGGGCGGCAAAGGCCGAGGTGCCGGTCAGTTCGCTGATGTTCTTCAACACCACCGGGCCGCTGATGCGTGAACTGTTGCTGATGATCTTGCCGTCAGCTTCGACGATGAGCATTTGCCCGCCGATGTCTTTTTCCTTGCTGGCCACCAGGTCATTGAAGAACCCCAGTGTCACGTCGATGGTCGCCACGCCATACGCGGCGCCGTCACGCTGGATGGCCATGGCGCAGTTGGTGCGCGGCTCCTGGCTGGCGTCGTCTTTATACGCGGCAGCCCAGGCGCATTGGCCGCGCGGCGAGGCGAGGCCGCCTTTGTACCAGCTCTGGTCGTAGTAGTTCGGCGCGGGGTCGCTGTTCCAGAAGGTGTTGACCGCCAGCTTGCCCGAGGCATCGCGGTGCCAGAACGTGCTGTGTTTGTTGCGCCCCGGGGTGCGCTGGTTGGGCAACGGCCAGATGCCGCCGCCGAAGACTTTCAGCTCGCCATACTGATCCACCAGGCCCGGCAGGACCTTGTCGATGGCATCGCTGTCGAGCAGGGGAACGGTTTGGGTGATGGTACGTTGCTGGGCCTGAACCTTGTTCAGTTCGCCCTGGATCTGTTCGGCCACTTCGCTGACGCGGTTGAGCACCACCTGTTCTTCGGTGTGCTGCAGCTTGGGCGCGACCAACTGGCCGATGCCGACGACGGTCAAGACAAATAACACCAGGACGAACAGCACCAGAAACAGGGTGTAGCGGGCTTGGATGGAGCGCAGTGCAGGCATGGAGGTCGTCCTTACGAAGCGTTTATTATTCACGCGGCTTTGTGGGAGCTTCGTAGGGCTATCGGCTTGGGTGTCAGGAGCTTTAGGTACGGTCGTGCAAGAAAGTCGAGGCGCCGTTTGCCGGCGCCTTCTGCTTATGGTGGTGTCGTCGTGTGAGGGTAGCGGCGCTGACTTTTCGCGTTACTGGCCGTTACCCTGCCGGCTGGGGGTAAGCCGGTGGGCTTTGCGTAGTGGCTTGCCCATTTCTTCATTCAGCGCGTTTTCTGTTAAGTGTTTCGGGTTGACCGTCGTGGGCGGGGTAGAGGGGTCATCATCGAGGTCAAAAGGCGTTGCGCTGTTGGGCATGCCGATAACCTGGTACTCAAAGTTGTACGTCGAGTCTTCGCTGTCTGAGTCGTCCTTGACGGACGGATCGTCGGCTTTGCTGCTCCCGCCCAGGAAGGTGCCCTTTGCGCCATTCCAGGCGTGGGCCATTTCATGGTAGAGCCCCGTCACGGGGACTATCGTATTTCCGTTCTCTTCCTCGATGATCGACGGCGCATCGTAGCGAATGCGGCCGCGGTCAGCGCGAGACCCGGCTACGCCATCGGTGATTCGGCCATAGGTCGACCCATCAATCTTTCCTTCACCCCCGGCTCTCAGAGCATCCAAGGCCTTACTGCCAAACACTTAATCGGTGCCGCCAAACCCGATGGGCTCAATGACGACCTTGCCGCCATTGGTGTCAGCGAGCGCATCCATCTCAGCGAGGACCTTCTGACCATTGGGCGAACTGCGCATGAACTCAAAATCATCGGCCACGCGTTGCTTGAAGTCTTCATCACCGGTTACCGTAAACCCCCGCTCGCCCGCGTTGCTGGTTGAAACGGGGGTAAATGACGAACCCACGTTACGGTTAAATTGATCGTTGATCTTGGCGTAAATGCGGTCATGAGCCTGATTTTTTCGTATCCGGTCCTGGCCTTTACCGGTATAAAATGTCGTGCGGTCATGCCCGACCAGATCATCATCACCGTTGCCACCGTGCAGGACACTATGCCCGTTGCCTGCGTAGAGTTGATCGTTGCCATTGCCCCCATCCAGGTAACTTTGCTTATGTTTGCCACCCGCGCCTGCATAAAGACGGTCGTTGCCATTGTTGCCATACATGACGCCGTTGCCGCTGCCGCCGATGAGGGTGTCATCACCTTCGTTGCCTTCTGCATACCCCAAGCCGCTGCCCAGGCGTAGCGTGTCGTTGCCAGCTTGACCGTACAGGCGGGATCGTCCGCCTCCCGCTTGAATATCATCGTCGCCGTCACCACCGTCCACATCGACACGAAGCATCACATCCTGGTCGATCGTTACTTTGTCGCTGCCCCCCTTCGCATCGATCCATAGCCCCGGTTGCGGGCCTTTTTTTGACTCGGTGTCAACCTTGAATACGTTGCCGTTTACGGTGATCTGAATCTGCTTCCCTGGCCCGTTACTGACATGAATGACGTCGTCGTCATTACCGGTTTTCACCACGATTCGGTTCTTCAAAATCCACGGCTTTTGCCCAGGAACCCAGGAGAGTTCTTGGCTAATCTCGATATCGCCTTTGGTTTGCAGCACATGGTATTTAAAATTCACGACGCCAGGCGTCAGGTCTTTTGGTGTGTCGTAAGGTGAGGGCGGGGGAGGGTTCTCTGAACCAGGGGTGTGTCGGTGTTGTGATGCCGCTAAATATCCAAGGGCTGCGAGTATCATCATTAAACCTTTCTGTCGAACTTGGGAAAAGGTCTGGCAGCGCTATCGAATTCGCGCGTCAGGCTCGCGGATTCTGTGGGCGTAACGCGCAGAAGGTTCCCGTATGCCGCAAGATGCTTAACGCTGGATGTTGCGACGGGGTCTGTTGCACTTGGCCTGTCCTACGTGCAGAACATAGGGGCCATCAGCGAGAAAACCTTTCCGTACATCGGGATTTCTGTCGACTTGATCGTGGTGGTGATCAACGGCAGATCGCGGTGCCAGAACCTGCTGTGCTGGCTGCGCCCCAGGGTGCGCTGGTTGGGTGTCAGGAGCTTTAGGTACGTTCGTGCAAGAAAGTCGAGGCGCCGTTTGCCGGCGCCTGATGTTTATAGGTCCAGCATCGCCATGACCGCTTCGGGGTAACGCAGGCCGACGGTTGCCTGCGCCGGGAAGATCGCTTCCAGCGCGGCCAATTCGCCAGGAGCGAGGGTGATCGACAGTGCCTTCACGTTTTCTTCCAGGTATTTGCGCTGCTTGGTCCCGGGGATCGGGATGATGAAATCGCCCTGGGCCAACACCCACGCCAGCGCCAGTTGCCCGGCGGATACACCTTTGTCGGCCGCCAGCGCCTGCACCTGGTTCACCAGCAGCAAGTTTTTCGCAAAGTTTTCGCCCTGGAAGCGCGGGCTGAAACGGCGGTAGTCGTCCGCCGCGAAATCCTCCGGGCTGTTCAATGCGCCGGTGAGGAAACCCCGGCCCAGCGGGCTGTACGGCACAAAGGCAACGCCGAGGCGCTGGCACGCCGCGAGGCAGCCGTTGTCTTCCTGGTCGCGGCTCCATAGGGAATATTCGCTTTGCAGGGCGGCGATGGGATGGACCTTGTGTGCCCGCTCCAGGGTGGCCGCAGAAGCTTCACTCAGGCCCAGGTAACGCACCTTGCCCTGGGTGACCAGTTCGGCCATGGCGCCGACGGTTTCTTCGATGGCCACCTCGGGGTCGATGCGGTGTTGGTAGTAGAGGTCGAGGGTGTCCACGCCGAGGCGGCGCAAGGTGCCGTCGATGGCCGCGCGGATGTACTCGGGGCGCCCGTTGACGCCGCGCAGCGCCGGGTTGGCCGGGTCGCGCACAATGCCGAACTTGCTCGCCAGGAACACCTGGTCACGCTTGCCGGCGATGGCCTGGCCGATCAGGCTTTCGTTGGTGTGTGGGCCGTAGATGTCGGCGGTATCGAGAAAGTTGACCCCCAGCTCCAGGGCGCGGTGCAGGGTCGCGATGGCCTCCTGGGTGTTGGTGCCGGTGGTGTAGAAATCGGTCATGCCCATGCAGCCGAGGCCGATGGCGCAGACTTGGGGGCCGTTTTTGCCGAGTTGACGGGTGTGCATGGGTGCAGCTCCTGGGTGGGGTAGGACGCTATTGTTATCCTCGACAAAATCTGGATAAACCGGCTAAAACTACTATCACTATTCGCATTTTCTAAATAATCGACAGGGAAGGCTGCCTTTGGACCGTTTTAATGCGATGCGCGTGTTTACCCGGATCGTCGAATTGGGCGGCTTCGCCAAGGCCGCCGACAGCCTGCAACTGCCGCGCGCGTCGGTGACGGTGCTGATCAAGCAGTTGGAAGCGCACCTGGGTGTGCAGCTGTTGCAGCGCACCACGCGCCAGGTCAGCCCGACATTGGATGGCGCCGCGTACTACCAGCGCTGCGTGCGTTTGCTGTCAGACCTTGAGGAAGCCGAGGCGGTATTTTCCACCAGCCGTCAGAACCCACGTGGCACCTTGAGCGTGGATATGCCCTCGGGCATCGGGCGCTGCATCGTGATACCGGCGTTGCCGCACTTTACTGCGCGTTACCCGCAGATCGAGCTGGAAATCGGCCTCAATGACCGCCCGGTGGATTTGATCCGCGAGGGCGTGGACTGCGTGTTGCGCGGTGGCCTGGCGCTGGATGAGTCGCTGGTGGCGCGGCCCCTGGCAATGATGGAGCAGGTGACTCTGGCCAGCCCCGGTTACGTTGAGCGCATGGGCATGCCCGCGTCCCTTGACGAATTGCTGGCGCGGCACCAGATGGTCGAGTACATCTCCAGTGCCAGCGGCAAACGTTTTGGCCTGGAGTTCCAGCTAGGCGCTGAACTGCGTGTGATCAACCTGCCCAAGCGGGTCGCGGTCAACAGTGCCGATGGCTATTTCGCGGCGTGTGCGTCGGGGTACGGTTTGATCCAGGCGCCGTATTACCACGCCATGCGGCCATTGGCCGAGGGCACGCTGGTGCAGGTGCTGCCGCAATTGGCGGTGCCATCCATGGCGCTGACGGCGTTGTATCCACCGCATCGCCAGTTGTCCCTGCGGGTGCGGTTGTTTGTGGACTGGCTGGTGGAGTTATGCGCGTCTCCAGGCCTGGGGTTGAAGCGGTAACGCAAGATTGCGACGTTTGGCTTGAGCGCCTGTGTGAAGCGAGGGCTACGGGTCTTCGCGGGTAAATATCTGCAGGTCTCCGGTCAGATCATTGTGGCCGGTCACGGTATCCATTGGCCCCGGTTTGGGGTCCATGGATTTTGTGCCATAGGGCACGCGCAATCCTGCCCGTTCGAAGATGCCAATACCGATCCCTCCGGTTGATTCGGCCAGCCCGGTGACACCTTGCGTCGTATTGGTGTGTTGGCTACCGACCAAGGCGATCACCTTGCCCTTGTGTTTATGCTGCTCGAGCTCGCGCGTAGCGTAGTAGTTGAACTCCTTGAGCCGTTCGAGGTTGCGCTGCGCCTGGCTTTGCCCGGTATAAGCGGCGCGATCGTGCCGGTGGCGGGTCAAATACCAATGGTCGAGTGGTACGGCCTCAATGCCGTTGTCCTTGAGTTTCTGGAGCAGTTTGTTCAAGTCGATATCAGCAGCTGCCGGTCGATTGCCGTTGCCCGTCCAGCCCATTCCATCGTCCTTGAGCCGTTTATGGTTGTCATAGACCATGCCTTCAATGCCGATGACCTTGACGTTTTTGCGCTTGAGCACATCGACGTTATCGTACAGCGTGCGAAACGAGGCCAGGCTGCGATGGTTCTCGCCAAAAATCACCACATCTGCACGGTCCAAGGCCTTTTCGATCACCGCGGGCACGGCATCGAAGGGCCCAACTTCCGGTAGCTCCGGGCGATTCGTCGGGTTCATCGGGTCCATCTTTTCATAGAACGCGTTCATGTCTTTCTCGAACCGCTCTTTTGTCGCCTGTTTCCGGCTGGGGGTGAAGTGGGCTTCGGTGGGGGCACCTTTGATGTGCTTGACGTATTCGCCGTTGACAGTGTCCAAGTGATCCGTTTTGACGATGTTTGCCGCCGTGTTTGTGTTTACGTGGGTTTGTCGCAACGGTTGACCGGGCCGCGCGTAGGGATGCGCGCGGGCATTGTGCTGAACCTTGACCGGCCCCTGTGGGGGGTACGGCGGCATCAGCGTATGTTCCGGGTTGAAGTCCGCGAGGGGCGTGCCGTAGGGCGCTTGGGTATGGGCGTCGTAGGCATACCAATGGCCATCGCGCATGACCGCACTGCCTTCGACACTGTGGCTGCCCACTTTGAAAGTCCCTGTCGCCGCCGAGTCAAACCGTTTGCTTGCTTCAGCCAAGTCACTGGCCGTGGCGATTCCCCGTAGTTTTTGCACGGACGCGCCCAGTGCGCTGGAGCCTTTGACGGCGAGTTTGCCTGCGCCCACCAGCAGGTCACCGGTACCGTCCAGTGGGTTGAATGCGCCGATTGCCGCCGCGCCGATGATCCGGCTGCCGTGTAGCATTTTGGTGAGGGCGGAACCGGCCTTGCCGACGGTTTTTACGACTTTTGCCGCAGCACCCACGCCTGCGCTCACCAGACCAAAGATGTCCAGCGCCAGGTCTGTTGCGGCGTCTTTATACTTGCCATCACGCCAGTTGACGATGGCCGAACGCAGGGGGATCAGGTCGAGCAAAAACTCGCCCACTGACGCAAGCGTGTCAGCCCGCTGCTCCGCCGTCGTCCTGCCCGCGGCCAGGCGTTTGACGGCGGCGCCGTCGATCTCCAGCCCTTTGACCACGGTCGTCGCCACTTGCTGGATGCGTGGGTTGTCGAACACGTTGGGCCGACGATAAAACGTTCTGTTCTCCTTGAGCGCGTGGCTGTTGTCGTCGGGGAAAAACTCGTCGAACTTGATGATCTCGTTCGGGGCATCCTGGGGCTGACGGTCCGTCGGACGAGTGGACACCTCACGGGCAGTGCCTCGCACGGTGTCGAAGGCATAAGCGTATTTCTTTCCTTCGTACTCGGCTTGCACCAGGATCGTCTTGCTCGAATGGAACAGGCTGTCCGGGACGAACGGAAAGGCGGACCGCCTGTAAGTGTTTTCCTTGAAGAACTTGAGCTCACCGTAGTTGAGTCGGTGTCTGTCTTCGGCAGGCAAATGGGTGATGGCGTTCATCACCAGATTTTGCTTGATGTCCTTGTAGTGTCGCGTGACCTGGGTGAATGCCTCGTCGAATGCGCGAGGCACATTGAACTCAGCGCTGCGGGTCAGCGCAGCAAATGCCTTGAGGTCGATTTTGCTGCCTGGCATGACGTGCCAGTCTTCGTCGAGTTTCAGCCCTTGCATGGTGATGTCCAGCATCGAGTAAGGGTCGCTGAAGCGGTTGCCTTTGGTCTCAGGCCCATAGTTGATGCGTAAGCCTTTGTGCTCGAAATCAACGCCCTCACCGAAGTGCTTTTTCAACAAGGCCAAGGCCATTGCCTTTCGATCCGGCATGGGTTTTTCGAGCAGCTCCGACGCCGCCTTCAACGCACTTTGCTGCTTGTTGAACGCGTTACGGGCGGTCTCGATCTGCTGGTCGGGGTAAAACCCATCGGCGCGTTTGTCCAGAACCTGATTGGCAATGGCCCAGTCGATCAGGACACCTTTTTGTGCCGACCCGCTGGCCGGCGGTTTGCCGTCTGCCAGTTGCATGACCTGTGCAAAACTCATCATGGCGGCCTTGCCAGGCTCCTCGGCCTCGATCCTGGCGACTGCCAGGCACAGATTCGCCCACGCGGTGGTCCCGACATCGACTCCGGCGGGTATATCTTTGAGCAGAAACTGTGGCGCAACCCGCGCCAGCAGCAGGTGGGCGGCCAGTTCGGCGGTATCCTTGGATGTCCTGCCACGGGCAATCAGATGGCTCGCCAGGGCGCTGACGACTGCGGAGGGTGGCTTGCCCCAGTAGGCATCGCTGGCCAGATCAAAACCGGCGACATGGTTGCGGATAGGTTGCTCAATGGCGTCGGGGTCGAGCCCCAGGTGGATCGCCGTCAACACGTAGTCGTTGACGCTGCTGCTGGTGGCGATGCCCTTGACCTTGCGCTGGATCGCCGCCCCCAGCGCCTGCGCCTGGGGCGAGTCGAGGAGTTTTTCCAGGGCGTTGATCGGGTCCTGCAAGTCGGAGGCCGACAGCTTGAGCGCGCCGACCAGGTAGTCCAGCGCGCCCCACTGGGGCTTTTCCAGGGGCAAGCCTTCCAGGCCGGCGCTGTTGCACGCCACGACATTGAATACCTCGCGTTGGTCGTCAACGCTCAGGGGGACGGGCCATGACAAGGCCCCGGCGAAATTCCCCAGCGGGTGGCTGATTGCGTCCTCCGCCACAGTCTCGGCCAGCTCTTTCAGGTCGGCGACAGTAAGTGGCACTGTGAAATCCCGGTCCTTGATGAACGCTTCAAGACTGGCGGTCTGTTGCAGAAACCTCTGGTCACGCTGGAATGACGAGGTGGGGTCGACAGGCATTCGATTTTCTTGCAGCGCCGTGCTCACGGCGGATGGTTCTGCGTTCTCGGGCAGTGCCGCAACGGTGGTCGCGAGCACCTTTGCCAAGGTCTGCAGGTCGCGATGGTCGGCCAAGGCGGTGTTCAGCGCCTGGCGGGTATCGGGTTCCGACGTTTCTGCGGTGGACGCAGGCTCCGTGTTTTTTTGCAGCGCTTCGGTCAGGAGCGGCGGTGGAGGTAGGTGGGGAAGGGGCGGTTGGTGGCTGAGAGGCGTTGTCATTATTCATCTCACTGAAGTGCACCTGGCGCGTAGGAAAAACAACGCTGGAGCGTTGTGCGCTCAGTTTGGGTGCAGGAATCAGTGTCAGTGGTTCCTTCTCGAAGCGTGAGAAAACAAGTCAGTATCCCGATGCGGGATGACCGGAGCCATGATGACAAGTCGTCAACCACCAGAGGCATTCAGGCTTCAGACAAGCCAAAGCGTGTCATCGCCTGTAACATGAGACGCTGCCGAACCCGGCTCATCCCCCCCAATGGGCATGCGCGCGGCCTGTTTGGCGATACACAGTGGCTACATTCTCAAGATTCAGGAACCGTCATGACTCAAAAGCAACGTTTGAAATATTCGATTCTGATCGCCCTCACGGTACTGGCGACGATGTTTGGCCTGTCGTACCTGCAGAACATCGGGGCCATCAGCGAGAAAACCTTCCAGTACATCGCGATTTCCGTCGCCGTGATCGTGGTGGTGATCAACGGCATCATGCGTCGCAAGGTCAAGCCCAACCTCTGAGTCAGGCGCGGCCTTCGAGTACTTTGGCAGCCTCCGCATGGAGGCTGTAGCTTTTATCGGCATTGAGGGTGATCACGCCCTCGCTGCACAGGCGCTTGAGCACTTCACGCACGCTGAGAAACGACAACGGAATGCCCAGTTCCAGCAAATGGCTGTGCACGCCGCGAACCCCGAGGGTGCGCTGGTTGTCGGCAGCGGTGAGCAGGGCGTCGATGACCTTCAGCCGGATCAGGCTGGTGCGCAGGCCAAAATACTTGAGCAAATGGCGAATCCGTTGGTTGCCTTGCTGTTCCGGCGCCTTGCCAAAGGCGTGGCCGCCGTTGCCAAACGCGGCCTCGGCGGCGGGTGAATGTCCATCCGTGGGCAGTTGCGAGTTGTACATGCAATAAAACTCCTTATCAGAGCCTGATCAGGAAAATGAGCGCTCTTAGTTAATAAGACGAACGAGCAGCCGAAATCATGAAGTTTTAGATGTGTAAATTTCGTCAGTATCGGTTTTGTCACGGCGATAACGCCTTTGCCTGCCTAAATTGTTCCCGGTCAATTGCGTCCTTACGGTGGGGTAGCTACCCCTTGCGAGGGTGTTCAATTTGACTGTGGAGTCGGCGTGATTATTTCCAACGGGTTGTCCAGGGTATGTGTGGCGGGTGTGTTGCTGGGGTTGAGCCTGGGCGCATCGGCACGGGAGCCGGTAACGCTGGCGTCGGCGCAGATCCAGCGCACCGGATTTGGCGCGCCCCATATCCGCGCCAACGATGAGCGTGGCCTGGGCTACGGCATCGGCTATGCGTATGCCCAGGACAATATGTGCCTGCTGGCCAACGAAGTGGTGACGGTGAGTGGCGAGCGTTCACGCTTCTTTGGCCCCGAGCAGGCCACGCTGGAAGAGCGCAACAACCTGGCCAGTGACGTGTTTTTCACCTGGTTGAATACGCCGCAGGCGGTCGCCACCTTCTGGAACGCCCAAACGCCGCAGATCCAGCAGCGCGTGGAAGGCTACGTGGCGGGTTTCAACCGTTATCTGAAAGACCACGGCACGCCGGCACAGTGCCAAGGGGCGTGGGTACGGTCGATCACGCCCGGGGACGTGGTCAAGCTGACCCGCCGCTTGCTCGTCGAAGGCGGTGTAGGTCAATTCGCGGAAGCGCTGGCGGGTGCAACGCCGCCTGGCGTTACTGCTGGTGTACAGGCCAGCGCCCGGCGCTTCGAGGTGGCAGCGGCCAATCAACAGCGCTTTGCCCTGGACCGTGGCAGCAACGCGGTGGCGGTAGGGCGTGACCGCTCGTTCAACGGCCGTGGCATGTTGTTGGCCAACCCGCATTTCCCGTGGGTCGGTGGCATGCGCTTTTATGAGATGCACCTGACCATTCCCGGCCAGTTGGATGTGATGGGTGCGGCACTGCCGGGCTTGCCGGTGATCAACATCGGCTTCAACCAACATGTGGCCTGGACCCATACGGTCGATACGTCCAAGCATTTCACCTTGTATCGCCTGACCCTGGACCCCAAGGATTCCACGCGCTACCTGCTGGACGGCAAATCCCTCCCGCTGGACAAAACCACGGTAACCGTCCAGGCCAAACAGCCCGACGGCAGCCTCAAGGCCTTGTCCCAGACGCTCTACAGCTCCCAATTCGGCCCAGTGGTGCAATGGCCCGGCAAACTGGACTGGGACAATCACTACGCCTTCAGCCTGCGTGACGCCAACCTCGGCAACGACCGCGTGTTGCAGCAATGGTACGCCATGAACCGCGCCGCCAGCCTCAAGGAACTGCAAACCTCGGTGCATGCCCTGCAAGGCATCCCATGGGTCAACACCCTGGCCGCCGACGACCAGGGCCAGAGCCTGTACATGAACCTGTCGGTGGTGCCGAACGTCAGCCAGGCCAAGCTCGCGCAATGCAGCGACCCGCGCGCCGGGCTGCAACTGATCGTGCTCGACGGCGCCCACAGCGCCTGCGCCTGGGACATCGACCCGCGGGCGGCCCAGGCCGGGATCTTCGCCGCCGATCAACTGCCGCAACTGGAGCGCAGCGACTACGTGCAGCATTCCAACGACTCGGCGTGGCTGGCCAACCCCAAGGCGCCGCTGACAGGTTTCTCGCCGGTCATCAGCCAGGACCACATCGGCCTGGGCCCCCGTGCACGCTTCGCCGTGCAACGCCTGCAATCCCTGGAAAGCAAGCCGATCAGCGTCACCGACCTGCAACATATGGTGATGGACAACGAGGTGTACCTCGCAGGGCTGGTCATGCCGGACCTGCTGGCGTTCTGCGCCAAACACCTGGGCGCCGACGCGGCTGCGCTGCAACCGCTGTGCACCAGCCTGAAAACCTGGGACCAGCGCGCCAACCTCGACAGCGGCCTGGGCCTGGTGCACTTCATCAACCTGATGGAGCACCTGCAGCAGATCCCCGACGCCTGGCGCGTAGCCTTCGACCCGGCACAGCCGCTGACCACGCCACGCGGCCTGGCCATCGACCGTGAACCGGTCGCCACGGCCCTGCGCGAGGCGATGCTTGCTTCGGTGGCGGATGTCAATAAATTGGGCCTGACCGCCAACAGCCGTTGGGGCGATATCCAGGTCAGCGGCCAAACCCCGATCCACGGCGGCCCGCAGGCCCTGGGCATCTACAACGCCATGCAAACCGTCCCGCGCGCCGACGGCAAACGCGAAGTGGTCAGCGGCAGCAGCTACCTGCAAATCGTCACCTTCGACGACAACGGCCCCCAGGCCCAAGGCTTGCTGGCGTTCTCCCTGTCCAGCGACCCAGCTTCCAAACATGCCAAGGACCAGACCCAGGCCTTCTCCGAGAAAAAACTCAGCCCGCTGCCGTTCACCGAAGCGCAGATCAAGGCCGACCCGCAATACCAGCAGCTCCAGATCAAGGAGTAGGGCAGGTGCGCAACCCCTTGAAAGCGCTGCGAAATATTTTTGAAATCAAGGGGTTGCACGCTTTGGCAAATACGTACATAATGGCGCCCATCGAACGCAACGAAGCATTAAAAACTTCATTGTATTCAATGAGTTAGAGTAGAGGCAGGCTTCATTAGCCCACTCAAGTTTGCATGCGGTGAGTGCCAGTGATTAGGGCATTGATCGTTTGAGGCCGAGTAGCAAAATGGTTATGCAGTGGATTGCAAATCCACCTACGCCGGTTCGATTCCGACCTCGGCCTCCACTCTTGAAAACCCCGTAGATTAACGTCTACGGGGTTTTTTATTGGCTTCAGGAAAGTGAGGTTTTCCGCAGTTATCAGTCGTGTTCCGTAACTGTGAGCGATGGGAGCACGCGTGATCCGAGTGATGTCAGGCCGCAATCGGCTAAAAGCGGATGGGCGCTTTAAGATCGCTCTTGATTAAATGTGGCTATTGACTGTTAGCTATTTCGAGCCGAAGCTCATAGAGGAAGCATGGGGGCTTGACGACAAGGATCGAATTCAGTCGGACACAGAACAAACACATAGGGTCGCGGGTAAAGTGAGCCACAAAATATACAACACCACACCAGCCGTATCTATCTATCCGCTAGTAACCTCTCATGCCTACAGCCGGATGGTTTTCTTTGTTTGTGTAGCACAATTGAAATGAATTTTACTCAAGGTATATATTGCCTGCCCCAGACGCTTAAGGCGCATGTGGATTCTCTATTGCAACTAACAAAATACATTAAAAAGGATTTTGAATGTGGGCCACGACGGTAACTGAACACGCTTTTACTCCAAGCACCGAAAAAACTATAAACATATTCCCCGTAAATTCCGGCTGGAATGACTTTGGATTTAACTTTCATGCCCAGGCTAGATTTCTAGTAAATGGTGCGTTTCGTGAAGTCAACATTCGAATGGTTCCCTTTCCAAACGACCAACCAGAAAGCACCATTAGCGCATGGGTGAAAAAACTTGTTGGAATACATAAAAAGGAGTTGCCCAGCTTCCTTCCGAATATTAGGTTTCCACCTTTTGTGTGTGTACTTTCGTCCGTAAATGAATACAAACGCATGGCGGAAGTACTGACGGCGGCGGATTATGACGAGATATTGCTGAGCCTCGGGGAACTTAATGCGTTGCTTATTAACGAAAAAATTAGCAATGATGCTTATCGCTCAATCGTGGAAGCTCCTCAGTTTGCAAATGGTGTGCTTCGAAAAAATGGAGCATATAAAGCTTTTAAGTACGGATACTTTAAAGGAAATCGAGTACAACCCCCGACCGATGCTCGAATTCCATTCGATTTTACTACAAAACCTCATGAGGCTTCTTCCTACACAGTAAAGTTTACCTATCGGGAAAGTGACCTAATACCTGATCGCGTTCATTGTTTGATTGGAGTAAATGGCATTGGAAAGACCCGGTATTTAAAAAATCTCATCCTGGCGATACAAGAGAAAGTGAACTCTGTATCTGAATCTCGTACTCCTTCGCAGCTCTTCGATCAAAACGGTGATCTTGCGTTAGCTGATGAAAGTGAGCTCAGTGACAATTGGAGTGATCTACCGCCTTTCAGTCGTGTTTGCGTCTACTCTACCGACCCACATAACATTCTGCCCCGCCGAGCCAACTTGAGAGGGTCTTTCGATTATTTATACTTTGACATGGGTTTAGAGGAAAAGTCCGGATTGTCAAATCAACTGGCCGATCTGATTCGAAGTGAGGATAGGTTGGGCAGCGAGGAGCGCTTTGTACTTTTCAAAAAGATTATGCAAAAAACTGTGCCGGACGCTCAATTACTTATACCTGTCCACGACAAGCTTCAAGATGGCGCAAAAATAGTTGACGAACTAGATAAGTGCTGGATTCCTCTGGCGGCAGTTAGAGGTAACGAGCTTAGAGTTTTAGATATACTAAATAATATTGACGAGCGCAGAGACTTAGCATTTAGAACTGACAAGAGATCAGCTGTGCCGTTAAGCAGCGGGCAAAAGATGTTTTTTCGCTTTGCCACCCATTTCTTGTCTGTGGCAGATCAAGGGACTCTGGTTTTAATTGATGAGCCGGAAACCCATCTTCATCCAAATTTAATAACGGAGTTCATGAACTTACTTTACGAAGTATTGGTTTCAACTTCTTCGGTGGCTGTTGTTGCCACTCACTCGGCTTACGTTGTGCGTGAGACCCCATCGCACTGCGTGCATGTGTTTCGCAAAAAACAAGATAGCACTATTGCGGTGGATCAGTTCTATATAAAAACTCTAGGTGCTAGCGTGTCGGAGCTTTCGGAGACTATTTTTGGTGACAGCTTAGTTGAGTCATTTAATGACAAGATTGTAAGCCAGCTAATAGATAGAGAAATGTCAATTGAGAACATTATTAAGCAATATAGCGATGTTCTTAGCATGGATATGCTGATAAAAATAAAAAACAATCTCAAAAAGAAGGAGTCTTGAGTTGAAGTCTTTGCAGTATAAAATCATACCAGATAGGTCAATACTGCCTGCTATAACCGGTCACTACGTTATTCTTAAATCGATTGAATTGGAAATAAAAGCAGCTTATCGGCGATATGTACTGACAAAGGGCTTGCCGTTCGCCCAGCCTTTGAAAACCTGCGACAAACAGAAAGACGCACTCATAGCCGCGTATGAAAACAGACCAAAAGCGGCTAAGTTGGAATGGATTGACCTGATCTACTATAATGGGTTGGAAAGCTGCCCCTTCTGCGGTGGAGATGGCGCTAGAACCATTGAGCATTATTTGCCTAAAGCATGTTATCCCGAGTTCTCGGTATTCAGCTTGAATTTAATGCCCTCCTGTGGGAGTTGTAATACCAAGCGAAATAATATTAACGAATACGGCGCACCAACGGCATTGCTACATCCTTATTTTGATAAGGCGCTTCTTGATCGGGTATCATTATATGTGGATATCAAAACTGCGTACGGAATTCCAGAATTTGGTCCGTTGCTTTATGAGCAAGCTGGCCTTGCTGAAGATGAAATTTGTAGGATTGATCATCATATTGACTCTTCCGTTGATGAAGTGACTTACTTCAACAAATGTCGTGCGCTTTTTTCCGAGGTAAGGGCGAGGGCGATGCGCTGGCCAACGATAGTGGAATTTAGAAGGGAAGTTGTGTTATACGAGTTTCACTTGTGTAAAGAAAGAGGAGATTACAATTCATGGAGATGTGCTTTCTACCACGGATTGAACAGGCTCAAAGACGAAGATATTAATATATTGGTGGCGGACATTTTAGGAGTGCGTCCGGCTTTCTGATGGCCGTATTGTCGTTAGACTCTATATAATTATGGCAATTGTCGCTGAGGTATCGATAAGAATCTGGGGGGGGAATTACATTTAAACAATCGATCAATCGTAGACTGGAACGAAAAGGGGACGGATTTATTTTTCGTCAGAAATAAATCTGTCCCCTTTTTCGACTTGGGTGGGGGGTAAACGCCGTCTAGCAGATCCGCTGATACGTTTGTGAATCGACCAAAGCCATCAGAAGCCAGATCGCTGATCAGTTGTATGTGGCGGATGATGACGCCGCCAGCAATTTGGCGGGTGAGTTGAAGGGATAGGCGTTTCTCGGCACGGCCCCGCGCGGCTATCGATAGACTGGACGCCTCAATTTTTCAGGATGCAATGCTCATGTTCAAAGCTGCCCTCGCTTCCTTACTGTTGACCTGCACTTTTTGCGCTCACGCCGGTACGACGGTCGATGTGTCAAAGATTTACGGCAAGATCCAATTCGTGGACAGCTATCCCGATTACAAGGTGAAGGTGGTGAGTCAATACCCCGACCTTAAGGTAAAGAAGGTGGTTTCCTGGCCGGACTCTGTCGGCAAATGGCAAACCGTCGACAGCTATCCGGACTACAAGATCCAGATTGTCGATTCCTATCCGGACTTCACTATTGAATATGTGGAAAGCTGGCCTGGGGTCAATTGATCGCGGCGAGCCGTTGCAGGTGTCCTGAGACGGCTTGCCAGGCGGGTTGGCCAGTGCAGGGCGTTTCACGGTCGAGCAATTTGGCGGTGAGGAGTACGCCCAGTTCGCTCAGTTGATGGGGCGCCAGTCTACGAGGTTTTTTATTGCCTTTGAAAACGCACCTCACCGCGCCGTATAACCCACCCCAAGCTCCCACCGCGACTGCCAATGATCCACATACCGCCGTGCTATCTCCGGCGTTCCCTTGATCACCACCACATTCTCCGAGTTCGCCGTCTCCGCAGACGTGGCGTAGTTGAATGACCCCGTTTGCACCGTGCTGCCATCAACGATAATCACCTTGTCATGCTGCAAGTGAAAGTGGTCACTGGTACGCAGTTCCACGCCGTTGCGGCTGACAAAATCCATAGCGGTGGTGCTTGCCTTACCAAGGTTGCGTTTCTTGTCGATGACCACACGCACCTTCACCCCACGCTTTTGCGCCTCGACCAACGCCCGTGTGATGTCGGGCGCTTGAAAGGCGTAGGCAAGCATCTGAATGCTGTGCCGCGCGCTGCCGATGGTCTCCAGGACCAAGGCCCGCGCCGAGCCTTCCGGGGAAAAGCCCACTGCAATAGCGGGCTCAGCCATAGCCATGGGCGATAAGCCGAGCAGGGCCGCCAAGGTGATGTATCGAACGATCATCATGTTTCAAACTCCGATAGCACTGGATGCAAACGCGTAGTTCGCAGCGCGTTGTAAGTTTAAAAATACAAAGCCTACCAACACGTTACACGATAGCCGTGACGCCGTCGGCTTTCGCTTGTCCTATCTCTCGCGAAACAAATATTGCCAAGCAGAGAGTGTTTTCATGAAGTTGAGTGACTTGACCAAGGCGGCCGTCGTGGTCGCGCTGTTGTCCACCCTTTCGGGTTGCTGGATGTTCATGCCACCACCAGGTGGTGGTGGTGGTGGTGGTGGTGGTGGTGGTGGTGGGCACGGACAAGGCGGTGGCCACGGTGGTGGTCCAGGCGGTGGCGGTGGCCAGCGCTAAGTCGTGCATCCGGGGAGCAAGCCGTTGCGGTTTGCTCCCTTTTTTGTGCGGCGAAAGTGTATTCCCCGATCCACCCCTAGCTGTACGGGGCGTTCAGTCCGCTAAACCTCTACTGTCACAGGCCTGTCACCACCGTCTGGATGCTGCGCCATGTTCATGTCTACCAGCCTGCTCTCAGCCTTTGTGCTGTTCGCTTTCGTGTCTTCGATCACCCCGGGGCCCAACAACACCATGCTGCTGGCGTCGGGGGTGAACTTTGGATTTCGTCGCTCGATGCCCCACGCACTGGGGATCAGCATCGGTTTCATGCTGTTGGTGATTGCGGTCGGCCTGGGGTTGGGCGAGGTGTTCAAGGTGTTCCCTTGGGCCTACACGGTGTTGCGTTATGTGGGCGCGGCGTATCTGCTGTACCTGGCGTGGAAGATTGCGACGTCCGCCGGCATGTCCGAGAGCAGTGATGCCCGCGGCAAGCCAATGACCTTCCTCGGCGCGGCGGCGTTTCAGTGGGTCAATCCCAAGGCGTGGATCATGGCGCTGGGGGCAATCACTACGTATACGCCGGCCGAGGGGTATGTCACCAATGTGCTGGTGATCGCCTTGGTGTTTGCCGTGGTCAACCTGCCCAGCGTGTGTGTCTGGGTGGGCTGTGGCAGCGGCCTGCGCAATGTGTTGCGCGAGCCGCGCTGGTTGCGGGTGTTCAACGGGTCAATGGCGGGCTTGCTGGTGCTGTCGTTGTACCCGATGTTGTTTGCCAGCTGACCGCGTTACACCGGCGAGATGGTCGCCAGCAGGCCGATGCCGATGGTCAGCACTAAAAAGCCGAACAGGAAAATTGCCATCTTGGTCATAAGGCCTCCGAAGGGAAGGGGCGCCAGGAAGTGTCCTGGTGCACTCGACAAGGGTGTCGGGAGTGGGCGTATTGTCCGCCCGGGGCAGTTTTCGGTACAGAGGCAGATGCTAAAGAAAAAACCGTATCAGATGCACGTTCAGGCGCCTGGCTCCAGCCTGTACAGGGTGGCGGATTTTTCAAGCTCAGCCCACATCCCGGTGTTTATGCGCCCGCCAACCTGTAATCTTTACGCTCGATAGTGACCGTTACCGTGCCCGTGCGAGGATGTATGCGACGTCTGTTGAGCAAATACCGTTACGCCATTATTTTCTGGCTGTGCTTCGGCATCTTCCGCACCTCCCTGGCCGATTGGAACCCCATCCCCTCCGGCTCCATGCGCCCGACGCTGGTGGAGGGCGATGTGGTGCTGGTCAATCGCGTCGCCTACGACCTCAAGCTGCCGCTGACCGACATCTCGGTAGTCGCGCTGGAAAACCCGCAACGGGGCGACGTGGTCACCTTCACCTCGCCCAAGGACGGCGTGCGCCTGATCAAGCGCATCGTCGGCCTCCCCGGCGACACCCTGCAAATGAAAAACGAGGTGCTGTGGATCAACGGCGAGCCGGCCACCTACCTCGATGCGCAGGCCATCAGCGAGCGCATCTCGCCTGAGCAATCCATCGCCGGGATCAAGCTCGTCGAGCTGGCGAGCAACAGCCAGCGCACGGTGCAATTCATGCCCCAGGTACGCGCGCGCCGCGACTTCGGCCCGCTGGTCGTGCCCGCCGACAGCTACTTCATGCTCGGCGACAACCGTGACAACAGCGCCGATTCGCGCTACATCGGCTTCGTGCCGCGCCGATTGCTGATCGGTCGCGCGCACCATATCCTGGCGTCCGCGCAGATCCTCGATCATTGGATGCCGCGATTTCGCCGATTTGGTGCGCCAATCCTCTAAGATGGCGCCCACTGCACCAACAACAATAAAGTGGGCAACCCCTCGATGGAAAGACGCCAGTTCAGCGGTGGCATGAAAGGCAAGAACCTGCGCTACCTGAATGACAACCCGCAACAGCCGTCGCCGGTCACCCGCGTCGGCTTTGTGTTGCTTGAACACTTCTCCCTGCCCGCATTCACCCAGACCCTCGACACCCTGGTCACCGCCAACCTGCTGCGCCCGGATCTGTTTGCCACGCGCACCTTTGGCTGGGACGACGGCGAAGTCATCAGCGACCTCGGCCTGGTGATCCGCCCGGATGCGCGCCTCGACGTCGCGGCGTTGCACGAGCTGGAACTGCTGGTGATTTGCGGGGGCTTTCGCACCGAACTCAAGGCGGGCGACGACTTCGTGCAACTGCTGCGGGTTGCTGCCGAACAAGGCGTGGGCCTGGCGGGGTTGTGGAATGGCTCGTGGTTTCTCGGCCGTGCCGGTTTGTTGCAGGGCTACCACTGCGCGATCCACCCCGAACACCGCCCGGCCTTGGCGGAGGTGTCCAAAGCGGCCCACGTCACCAGCGAGCCCTTTGTGATCGATCGCGACCGGCTCACGGCGTCCAGCCCATCCGGGGCGTTTCATATGGCCCTGGACTGGATCAAGAGCCTGCACGGCAAAGCCCTGGTCGAAGGCATCGAAGACATCCTCGCGTTTGAAGAGTCGCGCTACCGGCGTATCAAACCGACGGAAAACGTCAGCGTCAGCGCGCCGTTGCGCGAAGTGGTCAAGCTGATGGACGCCAACCTCGAAGAGCCCCTGGAGCTGGACCAACTGGCCGTGTACGCCGGCCGCTCCCGGCGCCAGCTTGAGCGGTTGTTCAAGGAACAACTGGGCACCACGCCGCAGCGCTACTACATGGAACTGCGCGTGACCGAAGCGCGGCGGTTGTTGCAGCACACTGAACTGTCCCAGGTGGAAGTGCTGGTGGCCTGCGGGTTTGTGTCGCCGAGCCATTTCAGCAAGTGCTACAGCTCGTACTTTGGGTATCGGCCTTCCAAGGAGAAGCGGTTGGTCAAGTAGCGGGGTAGTTGGCAGTACCGGCGCCATCGCAGGCAAGCCAGCTCCCACAGGGTGAATTGTGAACACGGTCAAATGTGGGAGCTGGCTTGTCGGGTCGCCGCATCGCTGCGATAGCGCCAGCCCAGACAACATCCAAACCCCAGACCCACCACCCAATGCAACGATTCGCCCCCACACCCCTCATATGTCTACACCCAACGTTTCTCCACGACAGGTAGCGGGCTTATGACGGCGGCGGACAATGATCATGTGAACTGGCTGGTGCAACAGTCGATGCTGCACGCGGCACGCCAGCGCGCGAGGCTCTATTCCGGGCAAGGGCGCCTGTGGCAGCAGCCTTATGCGCAGACCCGGCCACGGGACGCGACGGCGCTGTCCTCGGTGTGGTTTACCGCCTACCCGGCGTCGATTGTCACCCGTGACGGCGGTACGGTACTGGAAGCCCTTGGCGATGAAAGCCTGTGGCAGGCCTTGTCGAAGATCGGCATCCAGGGCATCCACAACGGCCCGCTGAAAAAGTCCGGCGGCCTGAGCGGCACCCAGCACACGCCGACCATCGACGGCAACTTCGACCGCATCAGCTTCGACATCGACCCGCAACTGGGCACCGAGGCGCAGTTGCAGGCATTGACGCGCATGGCCGCCGCGCACAATGCGGTGATCATCGACGATGTGATCCCGTCCCACACCGGCAAGGGCGCGGACTTTCGCCTGGCCGAGATGGCCTACGAGGACTACCCCGGCCTCTACCACATGGTGGAGATCCGCGAAGAAGACTGGCCGCTGCTGCCCGACGTCGCCGAGGGCGATGACGCGCACAACCTCAGCCCGCCCCAGGTCGATGCCCTGCGTGACAAGCACTACATCGTCGGCCAGTTGCAGCGGGTGATTTTCTTCGAGCCCGGCGTCAAGGAAACCGACTGGAGCGCCACGCCGGTCGTCCTCGGCGTGGACGGCAAGCCGCGCCGCTGGGTGTACCTGCATTACTTCAAGGCCGGCCAGCCCTCACTGAACTGGCTGGACCCGAGCTTCGCCGCGCAGCAGATGATCATCGGCGACGCCTTGCACGCCATCGATGTGATGGGTGCGAAGATCCTGCGCCTGGATGCCAACGGCTTCCTCGGCGTGGAACGCAAGCTGGACGGCACGGCCTGGTCGGAAAGCCACCCCCTGTCGATCACCGGCAACCAACTGCTGGGCGGGGCGATTCGCAAGGCGGGCGGCTTCAGCTTCCAGGAATTGAACCTGACCGTGGACGACATCGCCGCCATGTCCCACGGCGGCGCAGACCTGTCCTACGACTTCATCACACGCCCGGCCTACCAGCATGCCTTGCTGATGGGCGATACCGAATTCCTGCGCCTGATGCTGCGCCAGATGCACAGCCTGGGCATCGACCCCGGTTCGTTGATCCATGCCCTGCAAAACCACGACGAACTGACCCTGGAACTGGTGCACTTCTGGACCCTGCACGCCCATGACAGCTATCAATACCAGGGCCAGACCTTCCCCGGCAACAGCCTGCGCGAGCACATCCGCGAGCAGATGTACGAGCGCCTGGCGGGCGAGCAGGCACCGTATAACCTCAAGTTCGTCACCAACGGCGTGGCCTGCACCACGGCCAGCATTATTACGGCGGCATTGGGCATTCGCGACCTGGCGGCGATCACCTCGGCGGATATCCAGCAGATCCGCCAGATCCACCTGCTGCTGGTGATGTACAACGCCATGCAGCCGGGGGTATTTGCCTTGTCCGGCTGGGACCTGGTGGGCGCGTTGCCTTTGGCGGCGGATAGCGTGGCGCATTTGATGGGCGATGGTGACACACGCTGGATTCATCGCGGGGCCTACGACCTGGTGGACCTCAACCCCGGCGCCGAACTGTCCGCCGGGCAGATGCCGCGCGCGCAAAGCCTGTATGGCAGCCTCAACAGCCAATTGCAGGACCCCGAATCCTTTGCCTCACAGCTGCAAAAAATCCTCGCGGTCCGCCGAGCCTACGACATCGCGGCGAGCCGCCAGATCCTCGTGCCGGATGTGCAAAACCCTGGGCTGCTGATCATGGTTCATGAGCTGCCGGCGGGGAAGGGCACGCAAATCACCGCGCTGAACTTTGGCGCGACGCCGATCACCGAAACCCTGCATTTGCCCGACATTGCGCCGGGGCCGGTGGTGGACATTATCAATGAGCGGGTCGAAGGCGACCTGACGGCGGAGGGTGAATTCACCATCACCCTGGATGCGTACGAAGGCTTGGCACTGCGCGTTGTCAGCACCACCCCGATGCTGTGATCGATCGCGGTCAAAATGTGGGAGCTGGCTTGCCTGCGATAGCATCACCCTGGTGTGCCTGATATACCGAGGTGTCTGCATCGCAGGCAAGCCAGCTCCCACAGAGGACTGCTTTCACAGTTGAGCTGTGGGTTCTTACAATTGGAAGCGATACCCCACGCCATACAACGACTCAATCGGCGTCTCCCCCGGGCACACCTGCTCCAGCTTGCGCCGCAGGTTGCGGATATGGCTGTCCACCGTGCGGTCGGTCACCACGCGGTGGTCGGAGTAGATGTTGTCCAGCAACTGATCGCGGGAGAACACCCGCCCCGGTGCACGGGCGAAGGTGTTGAGCAGGCGCAGTTCCAGCGGCGTCAGGTCCAGGGCCACGCCATCGAGGGTTGCCTGGTATTGCGCTTCGTCGATCACCAAGCGGGCTGCGGCATTGGTCAGCAGTTGCGGGCCACGGCGCAGGATCGCCTTGACCCTGGCCACCACTTCCCGTGGGCTGAAGGGCTTGCAGATGTAATCGTCGGCCCCCAGTTCCAGGCCGAGCAGGCGATCGACTTCCTCCACGCGGGCGGTGATCATGATGATCGGCACCGCGCTGAACCCCCGCAGGTCCTGGCACAGCTGGATGCCGTCGCGGCCGGGCAGCATCAGGTCGAGCAGGATCAGTTTCGGCGCGTGGGCGCGCACGGCGGGCACCACTTGCAGGCCGTTGTCCAGGCACAGCGTGGTGTAGCCGGCGGCGCTCAGGTAGTCCTGCATCAGGGCGGCGAGTTTGGGTTCGTCTTCGACGATCAGAATGTCCATGGCTTATGCGCTCCGGGGCAGGCGCAGGGTCAGCCATAGGCCGCCGAGGGGCGAGTGGTCGGCGCTGAGGCTGCCGCCGTGGGCGAGGGCGATGCTGCGACAGATCGCCAACCCCAACCCGGCGCCGCCGCTTTCGCGGTTGCGCGAGGATTCACCCCGGTAGAAGCGCTCGAACAGACGCGGCAGCTGACTGGCCGAGACGCCGGGGCCGGAGTCCATGAATTCGATGCGCACCTCATCGCGCTCAACGGCGGCACTGATCCGCACCACGCCGCCTGGGTCGGTATAGCGCACGGCGTTCTCCAGCAGGTTGGAAAACAACTGCTGCAAACGATCAGCGTCCGCCACCAACTCCAGCGGCTGGCTCGGCAGCGCCAACTCCACGCGCAACCGTCGGGCATTGAGGCGTTCCTGGAACATGGCCACGCTGTGTTCCAGCAACCCGTTGAGCACGCACGGCGCCTTGCGATAGGTCAGGGCGCCGACGTCCGCCAGCGACAACTCATACAGGTCATCCACCAACTTGCTCAGCATGCTGACTTCGCCTTGCAGCGATTTCATCGCGTTCTGGTCCAGGCTGCGCACACCGTCCTCAATCGCTTCCAACTCGCCCCGCAGCACCGACAGCGGCGTGCGCAGTTCGTGGGAGACATCGGCCATGAACTCGCGGCGCATCTGTTCGTTGCGCTCCAGGGTGTAGGCCAATTGGTTGAAGTCGCGGGCCAACTGGCCGACTTCATCGTCAGACGCCACCGCGACGCGGCTGCTGTAGTCACCGCTGGCCAGGCGGTGGGTGGCGGCAGCCACGCGCTTGACCGGCTCCAGCAACGTGCGGGCGATCCACCAGGCAATCAGCATCGCCATCAGCAGCGAGAACAGGCCCATCACCAGGCTGGTACGAAACTGGTATTGCTGGAAACGCTCGCCGCCGGCTTCGGTGACGCTCTGGAACGGCGTCACGGCGAGCCAGCCGACGGTTTCACCGGCCACCACAATCGGCAGGGCCAGGGCGTCGTCGCCAATGGCGGGGTAGCCGGTCACGCGTTTTTTGTCTTGATCCAGCAGGGCGATGCGGAACAGGGCGCCGGTCAGGTCGGAGATCTGCGGCGTCTTCAAGTCGCGCACCGCCTGCTTTTCACCCGGCTCGGGGCGCATCACTTCAAACCAGCGGTCTGGCTGGTTGCGAAAGAACTCCCAACCACCCTCACGCTCGTAGGCGGCCGCCAGGCGCGGTACCACCGGGGCCATGCGCTCCAGCGCCTGCTCATTGATATAGCCAAGGAAGCCCCGGCCAAAACTCCAACTGGTGGCCACGCCCATGCTGAGGATGACCAGCAGCACACCGGCCAGCACCGCAATAAACAACTTGGTGGAGATACTCAGCTTCATGCACACAGGGCCGTGGTTAAAAAGACACCCGCCCATTTAGGCCCCCAGGCGCGAAAGATTCAACCCGGGCGGGCAATCTTCAATTTTCCTGCACATTTGCCTCGCAGCATAAGGGTAAGGCTTGCGCCACCCCGTCTTGCAGAGGCAGATATGTCGACCAAATTCTTCGCCAAATACCTGGTAACCGCCGCCGTTGTCCTTTCCCTGATTATTCTTGCGGTGCTCGGCGGCTGTTCGGCCGGCGACCCGGCGCCGCAGGCTGTCACGCCAGAGGTCACGGTGCTTACCGTACAACCGAAAGCCCAGGTGCTGACCACGGAACTGGCCGGGCGCACCCAGGCCTTTATGGTCGCCGAGATCCGCCCGCAGGTCGGCGGCATCGTGCAGCAGCGCCTGTTTGTCGAAGGCGCCGAGGTCAAGGCCGGGCAAGCGCTGTACCAGCTGGATGCCGCGCCCTATAAGGCAGCGCTGACCCAGGCCGAGGCCACGTTGAGCAAGGCGCGCGCCAGCCTCAAGTCGGCGCAGACCACCGCCACGCGCAACGCGCAACTGGTGAAGATCGACGCCATCAGCCAGCAAACCCACGAAGACTCCCAAGCCACGCTGCTGACCGCGACCGCCGACGTGCAAGTGGCCGAAGCCGACGTGGCCACCGCGCGCATCAACCTTGGCTACACGCGCATCAGCTCGCCGGTGGGCGGGCGCATCGAAACCTCCACCGTCACCCCCGGCGCACTGGTCGTGGCCAACCAGGACACGGCCCTGACCACCGTGCAGCAACTCGACCCGCTGTACGTCGATGTCGTGCAATCCACCACCGAGTTGCTCGGCCTCAAGCGCGACCTGGCCAGCGGCGTGTTGCAAGCCAACGCCAATGGCGAAGCGCGCATCAGCCTCAAGCTGGATGACGGCAGCACCTACAACCACGAAGGCCGCCTGACGTTCAGCGGCGTCAGCGTCAACCAGAGCACCGGCACCGTGACCTTGCGTGCGGTGTTCGCCAACCCCGAGCACCTGCTGTTGCCGGGCATGTACGTGCGCGGCGTGCTGGAACAGGCCCGCGACGAACAGGCGATCCTGATCCCGCAACAGGCCGTAAGCCGCAGCGCCAGCGGCGTGACCTCGGTGTTGCTGGTGGTGGAGGGCAAGGTCGAGCAACGGGTGCTCACGGTCGACCGTGCGGTGGGCAATCAATGGTGGGTGACGGCCGGGTTGCAGGCCGGTGACCAGGTGATCGTCGAAGGCGGGCAAAAAGTCCGCGTCGGCGCCGTGGTGCAGACCAAGGCCGCCGCTGCCGCCGCACTGGCGCAGGAGGGTTGAGCATGGCGCGTTTTTTTATTGATCGACCGATTTTTGCCTGGGTCATTGCCATCGTGATCATGCTCGGCGGTGCGCTGTCCATCAGCCAGTTGCCGCTGGAGCAATACCCCGACATCGCGCCGCCGACGGTGCGCATCTCCGCGACCTACACCGGCGCGTCGGCCAAGACCGTCGAAGACTCGGTGACCCAGGTCATCGAGCAGGCCCTCACCGGCCTCGACAACCTGACCTATATGTCGTCCTCCAGCAGCTCGGCGGGCAGCGCCAGCATCAACCTGACCTTTGGCGCCGGCACCGACCCGGACGTGGCGCAAATGCAGGTGCAGAACAAGCTGCAACAGGCCGAATCGCGCTTGCCGCAGTCGGTGCAAAGCGAAGGCTTGACGGTGACCAAGGGCGGCTCGGACTTCCTGATGATCGCCGCGCTGGCCTCGGACAACCCCAGTGTCACCGCCACGCAGATCGGTGATTACATTTCCAGCACCTTGCTCGATTCCATCAGCCGCCTCGACGGCGTGGGCGAGGTGCAAACCCTCGGCTCGGGCTACGCCATGCGCATCTGGCTGGACCCGGCACTGCTGGAAAAATACGCGCTGATGCCGTCCGACGTGAGCAGCGCCCTCGAAGCGCAGAACACCGAAGTCTCTGCAGGGCAGCTTGGTGCGTTACCGGCGGTGAAAGGCCAGCAACTCAACGCCACCATCACCGCGCGCAGCAAGCTGCAAACCGCCGAGGAATTTCGCAATGTGGTAGTCAAGTCCAGCAGCGACGGCGCGCTGGTGCTGCTGGGCGATGTGGCCACGGTGGAACTGGGCAGTGAGAGCTATGACATCACCTCGGCGCTCAACGGCAAGCCCGCATCCGCCATGGGCGTGCAACTGGCGGCCGGTGCGAATGCGCTGAGCGTGGGCGAGGCGGTCAAGGCCAAGCTGGCGGAAATGGAGCCGTTCTACCCCACTGAAATGCAGCTGAAAAACGTGATCGCCTACGACACCACGCCGTTCGTGAGCCTGTCCATCGAGGAAGTGGTCAAGTCCCTCGGCGAGGCCATCGTGCTGGTGGTGCTGATCATGTTCCTGTTTCTACAGAACTTTCGCGCCACGCTGATTCCGGCGATTACCGTGCCGGTGGTGCTGCTCGGCACCTTTGGCGTGCTCGCCCTGTTTGGCTACTCGATCAACACCCTGACCATGTTCGCCATGGTCTTGGCCATCGGCCTGTTGGTGGACGATGCGATCGTGGTGGTGGAAAACGTCGAGCGGGTGATGAGCGAAGAAGGATTGTCGCCCCTGGAGGCCACGCGCAAGTCGATGGCGGAAATCACCAGCGCCCTGGTGGGCATCGCGCTGGTGCTGAGCGCGGTGTTTATCCCCATGGCGTTTTTTGGCGGCTCGACGGGGATTATCTACCGGCAGTTTTCCGTGACGATTGTCTCGGCCATGGTGCTGTCGGTGCTGGTGGCAATGACCCTGACCCCGGCGTTGTGCGCCACGCTGCTCAAACCCAGCCATGCCCAGGGCGGTTTCTTCGGCTGGTTCAACCGCAGTTTCGAGCGCAGCTCCCTCGCCTATGAACGCCTGGTGGGCGGCGTGTTGCAACGCGGTCGCCGCAGTTTGTTGATCTACGCGGTGGTGGTGGCGGCGATGGCGGCGGGGTATGCGAGCCTGCCTACCTCGTTTTTGCCGGACGAGGACCAGGGCACCCTGATGGCGCAGATCCAATTGCCGGTGGGCGCCACCGACAGCCGTACCCAGGCGGTGATGACGCAGTTCGAGGACTATCTCCTCAAGCAGCCAGAGGTCGAGGCGATGATCAGCATCACCGGCCTGGGCATGGGCGGCAACAGCCAGAACACCGCGCGCGCGTTTATCCGCCTCAAGGACTGGAGTGAACGCTCGGCGAGCGGCCAGGACGCGGCCTCGATTGCCCAGCGGGCGACACTGGCGTTGCAAAGCATCGGCGATGCCGACGTGTTCGTCATGCAACCACCGGCGGTGCGCGGCCTGGGCCAGAGTTCGGGGTTCGATTTGCAGCTCAAGGACCTTGGTGGCCTCGGCCACGAGGCCTTGGTGGCGGCCCGCGAGCAATTTATCCAACTGGCCAAGCAAGACCCGCGCTTGCTCGGGGTGCGCGCCAACGGCCTGGACGATACACCGCAGCTCAAGGTGACGATCGACGACCGCAAGGCCGGGGCCTTGAGCCTGAGCACCAGCGATATCAACACGACCTTGTCCACGGCGTTGGGTGGCAGCTACGTGAATGACTTCCTCAACCAGGGCCGCGTGAAAAAGGTGTATGTGCAGGGCGCCGCCGAATCGCGCATGCAGGCGGCGGATCTGAGCCACTGGTTCGTGCGCAACAGCCTGGGCGAGATGGTGCCGTTTTCGTCCTTCGCCAGCAGCGCGTGGAGCTACGGTTCGCCGCTGTTGGAACGCTACAACGGCAACACGTCCCTGGAAGTGGTGGGGGACCCGGCGCCTGGCGTGAGCTCCGGCGCGGCGATGGATGCGGTGGAAGCCATCGTCAGGCAACTGCCGGCGGGCATCGGTTATGAGTGGACGGGGCAGTCGTACCAGTTGCGGTTGTCCGGTTCGCAGGCGCCGTTGCTGTACGCGGTCTCGGTGCTGTTTGTATTCCTCTGCCTGGCGGCGTTGTACGAGAGTTGGTCGGTGCCGTTTTCGGTGATCCTGGTGGTGCCGCTGGGGGTGGTTGGCGCCGTGTTGGCGACCAAGGTCAGCGGCCTGAGCAATGACGTGTACTTCCAGGTCGGGCTGTTGACCACCGTGGGCCTGGCGGCGAAGAACGCGATCCTCATCGTCGAATTTGCCAAGCACCTGCATGAGCAGGGCAGGAGCCTGCGCGAGGCGACGTTGATCGCCGTGCGCCAACGCCTGCGGCCGATCCTGATGACCTCCCTGGCGTTTATGTTTGGCGTGGTGCCCCTGGCCCTGAGCACCGGCGCAGGTTCCGCTGGGCGGCAGGCCATTGGCACGGGCGTGTTGGGCGGCATGTTCAGCGCCACGCTGCTGGGGATCTTTTTTGTCCCGCTGTTCTTCGTGATGATCCGCCGCCGTTTCGGTCGCGTGTCGACCCCATCTGCCAATACAGGTGACGCATGATCAAGTTTCACTGGCCCTTGCTGGCCGTCCTCGCGCTGAATGGTTGCGTCAATCTGGCGCCGACGTATGAGCGGCCCGAAGCCCCGATCCCCGCGCAATGGCAAGCCGGCGTCAACGGTGATGTCGCGGCGGATATCCAGTGGCAGCCGTTCTTTACCGACAGCCGCCTGGCCCGATTGCAGACCCTGGCCCTGGCCAACAACCGCGACCTGCGCCTGGCCAGCCTGAATATCGAAAAGGCCCAGGCGCAATACCGCATCCAGCGTGCGGCGGCGTTGCCGAGCATCGATGCGGGCGTCAGCGGCACTCACAGCCGCACGCCGGGGTCGCTGTCGAGCAGCGGCGTGGCGTCCACCAGCCATGACTACAGCGCGCAATTGGGGTTGAGCAGTTATGAAGTGGATGTGTTTGGCCGTGTGCAGAATCTTCAGGATGAAGCCCTGCAAGCCTATCTGGCGCTGACCGAAACCCGGCGCAGTACGCAGATCAGCCTGGTCGCCGAAGTGGCAACCGCGTGGTTGACGTTGGCTGCCGACAACGAGCGATTGCAGCTCGCCCAGGACACCTTGGCCAGCCAGCAGACCACTTATGAACTGACCCAACGCAGCCACGCCCTCGGCGGTTCTGCCGCACTGGCGGTGGCCCAGGCGCAAACCACGGTGGAGTCGGCGCGCGGCGATGTGGCGGAGTATCAGAGCCAGATCCTGCAAGACCGCAACGCGTTGCGCCTGCTGGTCGGCAGCGACATCCCCGACACGCTGCTGCCGGGTACGCGCCTGGAGTCTGCGGCGGCGCTGGTGCAAGTGCCGGCTGAATTGCCGTCAAGCCTGTTGCAGCGTCGGCCGGATGTGCTGGCGGCGGAGCACAGCCTGCAATCGGCGAATATCGACATTGGTGCGGCGCGGGCGGCGTTTTTTCCCACCATCAGCCTGACGGCCAATGCGGGTTCTGCCAGCGCGGCCTTGTCCGGGTTGTTCAAGGCCGGCAGTGGCGCCTGGACGTTTGCGCCGAGTATCAGCCTGCCGATTTTCGATGCCGGCAGTAACCGCGCCACACTGGATGCGGCCAAGGTCGAGAAGGAGATCCAGGTGCAGACCTATCAACAAACCCTGCAAACCGCGTTCAAGGAAGTCGCCGACGCGCTGGCGGTGCGCAGCACCCTGGACCAGCGCCTGGCCGCGCAGCAGGCGTTTACCGAGGCCAGCCAGAAAAGTTTCGACCTGTCCGATGCACTCTATCGCGCCGGTTCGCAAAGCTACCTGGAGGCCCTGGATTCACAGCGCTCGCTGTACAGCGCCGAACAGGACCTGATCACCTTGCGCCTGGCCGAACAGAGCAATCGGGTGACGTTGTACAAGGTCATGGGGGGAGGGTGGCAGTAAGCCTGCGTTGATCCCTTGTAGGAATGCCACTAGGATCATGGCCTTTTTCAAGGGAATGAGACGATGCTGGCAAACTTGCAAAAGAGTGGCGCGCTGTTCGCGGCGAGCCTGGCCCTGACCGGTTGTATCCATTACGAACACGACAGCGCGAAAGGCAAGCCTGCCGAGCAAGTCGTGACGATCCAGCAGTTCGATAAGTCGCTGACGATCGTCAAGATCGACGGGGAACAGACCCTGTACTGGCTGAGCCGCCAGAGCGAATACCGCGTGGGGGCTGGCGTCCATACCCTGCAGGTGCGCAAGTTCATCACCGCGCAGACGCACACGGCACTGGTTCCGCTGACCGTGGAGCTGGCCCCGGGGCGCACGTATGGGCTGTATGGTTTTTCGTCGTTGAACCAATGGAGCTACGACATTCGTGACATCGAGACGGGGAAAAGTGCCTCGGTCGTCAAGCCGTGAGGGATCACACTATGCTGCGCAGGTTGTTCACCCATGCCTTGGCGCTGAGCGCCGTGTTCGCGAGTTCCGGCGCCTGGGCGTGGCACAGCGAGGGCGACAAGATCATCATGACCCAGCAGGAGCGCGAGTACTGCCGTACTTGGGAGGCTGATGGCATTGCGGCCATGATGGCCCGGCAGGAAAACACCGAACCGCCTTGGCAGGGGAGCGGCACCTCTGATATGGAAAAAAGCATACGCACTGTGTTTATGCGTCAGGTCCAGGACTACCCGATTGAAAGCACCAAGGAAGCCCGCATGGCGGTCATTGAGAAATACGGCAAGCAGATGGAGATGCGCTGCTTCGGGATGATTACCTCAAAACCATCAAGCAAAGCACCCTGATCACGGCCACGGCGTGGGCGCAGGTTTGGGCTGCTTCTTGAAGTAGCCCGTGCGCAGGTAGCGCGCCATGCGCCAGATGCCATAGGCCACCGCCGCCACCAGCACGCCGCCGATGATGTAACCGATCGCCAGGCCTTGCTCGTAAGAGGTCAAGTAGCCTCGGCGCCACAGGCGTACGGCGTCGGCAATGGTCCTTGGGGTTTGAATCCACATCATGATGGACAGGAGATATACCGGGAGCGAGGCCACGAGGCGCAGCCAGTAAGCGGTCGTGCTCATCTGGTGTTTCTTCCTTGGGGTGTGTCACCGAGCGCGGCATATTATAGCTTTTTTGATACCAAGTTTACCCCGGCGAAGCTGGCGTAATGATGGCTACGCGGCGTATAAAGTTCGCCAATCGCACTCGAGAACTTGCCATGAACGTCACTATCGCCAGCACCCCCAGCGCAGCAACCACTCCCGCTGTAAGCAGTGCCAGCAGCACTGACACCACGGCGACGGACACCGCCACCACCGAAGCCTCCAGCACCACCACCAGCGCCGGCACCGACAGCAAAAAAGCCGGCGGCGCAGGCGCAGGCGCGGCAACCACCTCGACCTCGGAAGAGTCCGATACCGTCAAGGCCCTGAAAAAACAGATCGAAGAACTGCAAAAACAACTGCAAGAACAGCAGCAAGCGATGCAGAAAGCCCAGTCCAGCAAGCAGAGCGATGAGGCCAAGTTGGCAGCGGTTGCAGCGGCACAATCCCAAGTGAGTGCCACCTCAGCGGCCTTGCAGACCGCCACGGCGGCGTTGTTGCAGGCAGTCACTGCCGAGGGCGGCGACACCTCGGGCACGCTGGTCAGCACCACGGCCTGATATCACGCTTCACTTCGCCACGGCAGCCATCAGCAGCTTGCGAATCTCCCCGGTAATCGCACTTTTCGTGCCTTGCTCCAGAATCCCCACCCGCCGTACCGCCAAGTCGCCCGGCAGCGGCAGTACGCGCAGGCTGGGGTCTTTGTGCCAGTCAAAGTTCTTCAGCAACGGCACGATGGCCACGCCGACTTGCTGGCGCACCAGATCGGCAATGCCGATGATCGAGTTCAGCTCCAGGATCTCCAGCGGCTCCACCGACTCACTCTTGATGATCGACTGCACCTTGCGGCCCACGGCGGTGGAGCGGTCGTAACGAATGAACGGCTGGGTGCGCAGCAACTCCACCGCGTCGTTGATCCCGGCAGTCTGCGTGGCATTGGCGAGCATCACGATGGGTTCGTTGTAGAGCAGGGTCCAGCTCAGGCCGTCGAAGTTCTGCCGTGCCGTCTCGATCAGCAAGGCGGCGTCGAGCTTGGCGGCGTGGACCAGGTTGACCACTTCGTCGGAACGCGCCGTCATCAGGTTCACCGAGATGCGCGGGTGCAGCTTTTTCAGTTGCACCAGGCAATTGGCGAGCAGGCCCATGCCCGAGGTAATCCCGCCAATCGACACTTCACCTTCCATGGCCTCGCCGTCGGGCGCTTCGGCGATCATCTGCTCGTAGTCCGCCAGCAGGCGCTTGGCCTTGGGCAGCAACAGCACGCCATCGCGGCTGAGCTTGATCTGCCGCTGGCTGCGGTCGAACAGCGGGCGGCGCATTTCCTCTTCGAGGGCGCGCATTTGCTGGCCAACGGCGGCATTGGTGAGGGCCACGCGGTCGGCGGCAGCGGCAAAGCTGCCGTACTCGGCGACGGCGATAAAGGTCTTGAAGAAGCGAATGCTGCTCATGGGCGGGCCCGTGGTCGTGGGTGTGGCTGCATCGTAAAGGTTTTGTTTACTCAGGCTAAAGTTTAATTAGTTTTTCTTTTTATAGCGCCCGGCCAATACTCAAATCCGAACTGACTCGGCGAATGAACCCCATGAGCAATGCAGATACCAGCCCTGAAGACGCAGCCGTGCGCGCTGCCAAGAACGTCTACCACCTCGGCGCGACCACGGTGTATTCCCACGCCCAGGACAGCCGTTTTGCCTACACCCTCTACGTGCCTGAAACCATCGAAGACGCCAGCCGGCCCATCGACCTGGTGGTGTCGCTGCACGGCTCGACCCGCGCCATGGAGGTCTACCGCAACGGTTTCGCGGAGTTTGGCCGCTGGAACGATTGTGTGATCCTGTCGCCCCTGTTCCCGGTCGGTGTGCTGGGGGATGGCAATGGCGATGGCTACAAGCAGATGGTCGAGGGCGATATCCGCTACGACCAGATCCTGCTCGACATGATCGCCAACGTCGGCGAGCGTTACGGCCGGCGCTTCGATACGTTCGCGCTGTTCGGTTATTCCGGTGGCGGGCAATTCACCCATCGCTTTTGCTACCTGCACCCGGAAAAACTCTGGGCTGCTTCCATCGGCGCGCCGGGCTCGGTGACCTTGCTCGATGCCGACCAGGACTGGTGGGTCGGCGTGCGCGATTTCGCGACGCGCTTTGGCAAGCCGCTGAACCTTCCGGCCTTGCAGCGGTTGCCGGTGCATATGGTGGTCGGTGATGCCGACCTGGAAACCTGGGAAATCACCCACCGCGAAGGCAGCAAACACTACATGGCCGGGGCCAACGGAGCGGGGCGTACGCGCCCGGAACGCCTGGCCAGCTTGCAGGCCAGTTTCGAAGCCGCGGGCGTACAGGTGCAGTTCGACCTGTTGCCCAACGTCGCGCACCAGGGCGTCAAGGCCATGCCGGCGGCCCAGGACTTTTTCGCCAAGGTCTTGCGCCACAAGCGCAGCCTGGGCTGATTCACCGCTGCACGCTGCACTCAGAACAGACCGTATAACAATAACCAAGGATTCACTCATTCTGATGCCGGTCCTGCCTTGGCCCACGCCAACGACCGGAACATTTCTTCAAGGAGTCTTTCTCCCGTGAACAACTACGTAAAGACGGCACTGGCCGTCGCGCTATCGGCGTGCACATTGTCCATGGCCGTCGCCCAGGACAAGGTCATCAGCGTCGGCCTCAACGGTGATATCCGCAGCACCGACCCGGGCGTCAACCGCGACGACAATACCGACGCGGTGATGATGCACATCGTCGAAGGCCTGGTGGCGTACCGCGAAGACACCAGCATCGCGCCGATGCTCGCCAGTGCGGTCGACGTGTCGCCGGATGGCTTGCGCTACACCTTCACCCTGCGCGACGGCGTGCACTTCCAGAATGGCCAGGTACTGACGGCCAAGGACGTGCAATGGACCTGGCAGCGTTACCTCGACCCCAAGACCCAGTGGCGTTGCCTGGCGGAGTTCGACGGGCGCGGCGCGGCCAAGATCGTCGATGTCGCCGCCCCCGACGCCAACACCGTGGTGTTCACCCTGGACCAGGCCAACGGCTTGTTCCTAGCCGCCATGGCCCGCCCGGACTGTGCCGGCAGCGGCATCCTGCACCCGGACTCCCTGGCCGCCGATGGCAGCTGGCGCACGCCGATTGGCACCGGGCCGTTCACCCTGGGCAAATGGCAGAAGGGCCAGTACGTCGAACTTGACCGCTTCAAGGACTACAGCCCACGGGCCGAGGCCACGGCAGACGGCTACACCGGCAACAAGCAGGCGTTTGTCGACAAGGTGCGCTTTGAAGTGATCCCCGACTCCGCCTCGGCCAAGGCCGCGTTGCTGTCGGGTGGCGTGGACTTGCTGCCGGATGTCACGGCGATGGACGCTGCGCAACTCAAGCAGGTCAAGAATCTGCAAGTGCAGGTCAGCCCGATCATGACCATCAGCGGCTTGCTGTTCCAGACCCGCGACCCGCTGCTCAAGGATGTGCGCATCCGCCGTGCGGTGGCGTTGTCCCTGGATTACGCGCAGATGGTCGCGGCGCTGTCCGACGGTTTGTCGGTGGTCAACAACTCGGTGATCCCCACCGCCAGCCCTTACTATGACGCCACGGCGCACCAGGGTTACACCTACAACCTCGATGAGGCGCGGCGCCTGCTGAAAGAGGCCGACTACCGCGGTGAAAAAATCCGCATGCTGGTCAACAAGCGCTACCCGCAGATGTTCGACCTGGGCCTGCTCAGCCAAGCGATGGTCCAGGCAGCTGGCGTGAATATCGAGATGGAAACCCTGGAGTGGGGCACCCAGCTGGAGCGCTACCAGACCGGCAGCTACCAGATGATGGCGTTCTCTTACTCGGGGCGTTTCGATGCCGCGCAAAGCTACGAATCGGTGATCGGCGACAAGGACAAGGAACCACGCAAAGTCTGGGACAACCCCCAGGCCCTGGCGATCCTGCGTGAGGCCCAGCGTGAAGTGGACCCTGCGAAGCGCCGGCCGCTGTTCGACCAACTGCACACGCTGATGCTCAAGGATGTACCGATGGTGGTCATCTACAACGGCACCGCCATCGGCGCCATGGGCAAGCGTGTTGAAGGTTACCGTTCCTGGCCTGTTGCCAAGCCGCGCCTGTGGGGCGTGAAGCTGGCCGACACTTCCAAGTAAGGCGTAGCGCTATGTTTCGATTCATCTCACACAGGCTCGGCATGGCGGTGCCGACCCTGTTGCTGATCTCGGTGATTGTGTTTGCCTTGATCCGCCTGATCCCCGGCGACCCGGCCTTGCTGATGCTCGGCGACATGGCCGACCCGCAAAGCCTGGCCGACATGCGCAGCAGCCTGGGCTTGGACCACTCGGTGGTGACCCAGTACCTGATCTGGATCAAGTCGGTGCTCAGTGGCGACCTCGGCGTGTCCATCAGCAGCCGCCAGCCGGTCCTGGACTTGCTGGTGGAGCGCTTCAGCGTCAGCGCCACGGTGGTGCTGGTGGCGGTGTTGCTGGCGACTCTGCTGGCGGTGCCGGTGGGCTTGCTCGCGGCCTGGAAGCAAAACAGCGCGATGGACCTGGGCCTGGTGGCGACGGCAACGCTGTTGCTGTCGGTACCGAGCTTCTGGTTGGGCTTGTTGCTGCTCTACGTATTCGGCATCCAACTGGGCTGGTTGCCGGTGATCGGCTACGTCGGCTTTGGCAGCGACCCGATGAAAGCGCTGACTTATGTGGTGCTGCCAATCGTCACCCTGACGCTAGTCGAGTTCGGCGCCATTGCCCGCATGGCACGGGCCAGCACCATTGAAGTGCTGCGCCTGGAATACATCGCCCATGCCCGCGCCAAGGGCTTGTCGGAGGGCGCGGTGCTGTGGAAGCACGCCTTGCGCAATGCCTTCGCGCCGACCTGGACCCTGATCGGCCTGATCCTCGGCAACCTGCTCGGCGGCATTGCGGTGCTGGAAACCGTGTTCACCTTGCCCGGCATCGGCCGGCTGATGGTCGACGCGATCTTCTCCCGCGACTACCCGGTGTTGCAGGGTTGCCTGCTGCTGATCACCTGCATCTATGTGTTGGTCAACCTGTTGGTAGACCTGCTGTATCCGCTGTTCGATCCAAGGGTGAAGCTATGAACCTGAAGACGCCTGCCTTGCCCGGCGTAACGGCCATCGCGCCGCGCCGACGTCGGCGCTACCCACCGCTGAACGCCCTGATTGGCGGCGGCTTGCTCGCAGCCCTGGTGTTGCTGGCCCTGCTCGGCGTGGTGTGGACACCGTACGACCCGCTCAAGCTCGACCTGCTCTCACGCCTGCACGCACCAGATGCCGCGCACTGGCTGGGCACCGATGAATTTGGCCGGGATGTGTTCAGCCGCTTGATCATCGGTGCGCGCACCAGTCTGTGGATCAGCCTGCTGTCGGTCAGCGTGGCAGTGGTCTGCGGCACGCTGATCGGCATGCTCGCCGGCTACCTGCGCGGCTGGACCGACCGCATCCTGATGATGCTCAACGACGCATTGCTCGCGTTCCCCGGCATCCTTATGGCCCTGGGCATCATGGCGATTGTCGGGGCCAGCCAATACGGCATCGTGCTCGCCCTCGGTATTGCCTACACGCCGTCGGTGGTGCGGGTGGTGCGCGGCAGCGTGCTGTCGTTGCGTGAGCTGGAGTTTATCGAAGCGTCGCGGGTGATCGGCAACTCCGAGCTGTACACCATGTTCCGCCACATCACGCCCAACTGCCTGGCACCGTTGTGTGTGCTGGCCACCAGCATGTTCGGCTGGGCGCTGCTGTCGGAGAGCGCGTTGAGCTTCCTCGGCCTCGGCGTACCACCACCGGCCGCGACCTGGGGCAGCATGCTTTCGGCGAGCCGCACCTATATCTCCAACGCGCCGTGGCTGGGGATCTTCCCGGGCATCTTTATCAGCCTGACGTTGCTGGCGATCAATCTGTTCGGCGATGCCTTGCGCGATCGTCTCGACCCGCGCATGAGGAAATGAGCATGAGCGTACCCGTGCCTTTGTTGGCCGTTGAAAATCTACAGATTCGCGTCGGCGTGGACGGCCCGCTGGCCGTCGATGATTTCAGTTTTACCCTGGCTCCCGGTGAAATCGTCGCCCTGGTGGGCGAGTCCGGCAGCGGCAAGACCATGGCCGCCCGCGCCGCCATTGGCTTGTTGCCGGCGCCGATGCAAGTGTGCGGCGGGCGCATCACCTTCCAGGGCGAGCCGCTGGACAGCAACAACGCCAAGGCCATGCGGGAAGTGCGTGGCGCGCGGATCGGCATGGTGTTCCAGGAGCCGATGGTCTCCCTCAACCCGGCGCTGACCATTGGCCGGCAGATGAGCGAGGCGCTCAAGCTGCATACCGCGCTGGATGCGGCGACGATCCGCGAGCGCTGCATCGCCATGCTGCAACGCATCGGCATCAAGGACGCGGAAAAGTGCCTGGCGTCTTATCCGCACCAGTTCTCCGGTGGCATGCGCCAACGCATCATGCTCGCCTCGGTGATGCTGCTGCGCCCGGCGCTGCTGATCGCCGACGAACCGACCACGGCGCTGGACTGCCTGGCGCAACTGGACGTGATCGAGCTGATGCTGGAGCTGACCCGCGAGCAAGGCACGGCGATTCTGTTTATCAGCCATGACCTGTCACTGGTGGCGCGCTATGCGCACAAAGTGGTGGTGATGCGCGCGGGCAAGGCGGTGGAGCAGGGGCGTATCGAAGATATCCTCTTCGCGCCCAAGGCCGAGTACACCCGCCAGTTGCTCGAAGCACTGCCCCGGCGTGGTGAGTTGGTGCCTTTGCCAACGGCGGACGCGGCGTTGTTGCAGGTGCGTGATGTGTGTATCGAACATCCAGGCCCCCGCAGTTTCTGGGGGCGCAGCGTGCCCAAGCGCGTGGTGCATTCGGTGAACCTGAGCATTGCGCCGGGTGAAACCCTGGCCTTGGTCGGTGGCAGCGGTTCGGGCAAGACCACCCTCGGGCGCGCCGTGGTCGGTTTGGTCAACCCGTGCGCCGGGGCGATCCTGTTCCAGGGCGTGGACATCCTCAAGGCCGCCAACCGCGTGCATCGCCTGCAATGCCAGATGATTTTCCAGGACCCGTATTCGTCCCTCGACCCGCGCATGACCGTCGGCCAGATCCTCGCCGAACCCCTGCGCCATGAGCCGGCATTGAACGCTGCACAAAAACGTCAGCGCGTCACCGACACCCTGGTGGACGTGGGCTTGCCCGAGCAGTTCCGCGAGCGCTTCGCCCACCAACTCTCGGGCGGTCAACGCCAGCGCGTGGCGATTGGCCGGGCGCTGGTGCGGCGGCCCAAGCTGGTGATCGCCGACGAGCCGATTTCCGCGTTGGACATGACCATCCAGAAGCAGATCCTCGAACTGTTCGAGCGCCTGCAACGCCAATACGGCTTCGCCTGCCTGTTTATCTCCCACGACCTCTCGGCGGTGGAACGCATCGCCCATCGGGTGGCGGTGATGAACCAGGGCGAGGTGGTCGAGATGGGCCCGCGCGACACCATCTTCGACAGCCCGCAACACCCGTACACCCGCCGCTTGCTGGCGGCGGCTAGCCCCTTGGAGAAACGCGCGGATGGCAGTTATCGCCTGCGCGCCAGTGTGATTTAGGTACTGCTGCACCCCAGGCCATGCGTTGTACCCCATACCTCGTCGGTCGCTGATTGACGAGGCGGGCGAAGCCATGGCCGAAGAAAACAAAAACAACCCCACTCAACCTGTCTGCCAGGAACCTGCACATGAATAACCGCATCACTAAAGTCGTCACCGGGGCCAGCGTCATGGGCGCCGGTTTCATGCCCTTGCTGGCCCACGCCGACTTCGTCGCCGACAGCAAGGCCGCGCTGGAATTGAAGAACTATTACTTCAACCGCGATTACCGCGAAGACAGCGGGCAGAACAAGCGTGCCGAATGGGCGCAGGGTTTTATCCTCAACGTCGAATCGGGGTTTACCGAAGGCACGGTGGGGTTTGGCCTGGACGCGGTCGGCATGCTTGGCGTGAAGCTCGATTCCAGCCCGGACAACTCCGGCACCGGCCTGCTTGCACGCTCCAGCGTGGCCGAACCGGGCTCGCCGAGCTATGCCCGGCGCGCCCACGACAACTACTCGAAACTGGGGATCACCGGCAAGGCGCGCCTGGCCAAAAGCGAGCTGCGCGTGGGCTACATGGTGCCCGACCTGCCGACCCTGCAACCCAACCTCAGCCGCCTGTTCCCGCAGAGCTTCAGCGGCACGGCCGTCACGTCCAAGGACATCGACAACCTGACCCTGAGCGCCGGCCAGCTGGACCAGGTCAAGCAGCGCGACTCCACGCACTACGAAGACATGGGCCTCACCAGCCAATACGGCGCCTACAAAAGCAGCGCGAAAAGCGATGAGTTCCGCTACGCCGGCGGCGAGTACAAGCTCACGCCAAACACCGCGCTGACCTATCACTACGCGCAACTGGAAAGCCTCTACCAGCAGCACTACCTGGGGGTGAAAAACAGCTTCAAGTGGGGCCCCGGCACCCTCAAGACCGACATTCGCTACTTCAACGCCAGCGAAGACGCCGCCGCCCTGGCCGGCAAGGTGGACAACCGTGCGCTGAGCACCCGCATCGGCTACAGCCTGTACGGCCACAACCTCAGCGGCGGTTACCAGGCGCAGTACGGTTCGACACCGTTCACCTACGTGGACGGCACCAACACCTACCTGTTCACCGAGTACCAACTGGCCAACTTCTCCCAGACCGGCGAGCGCGTGTGGCATGCCCGCTACGACTATGACTTCGCCTCGCTGGGCCTGCCGGGCCTGTTGTTCTCCACGCGGTATGCCAAGGGCGACAACGCCAAGGTCATCGGCTTCAACGGCGAAGGGCGTGAGTGGGAGCGCGACTTGAGCCTGGGCTACGTGGTGCAGAGCGGCACGTTCAAGGATGTGTCGCTGCGTTGGCAGAACGCCAGCGCCACCAGCAACTTCGCCCGTGACACCAACGAAAACCGGCTGATCCTGGGTTACACCGTGGCGCTCTGGTAGCCGTCATGGCGTGCAACAGGGCCAGCCTGTTGCACGCCCAAGCAGTGCACATTAAGGGATAGATCAAATGACAAGTTTGCCGTTGCGCCGGGCACTGCCCAGCCAACAACGTGTATCGGCCCGTGGCGTCAGTGATTTCATCGCAGCGGTGAACGCTGCGGGCCTGGAATTGCACAGTTTTATGCTCTACCGCGACGGTGCGGTGGTGGCGGAGGCGTTTTGGGCGCCGTATCGCGCCGAGCGCCTGCACGTCCAGCATTCGGCGACCAAAAGCTGGGTGGCCATGGCCGTCGGGTTGCTGGTGGATGACGGCGCGCTGTCGCTGGACGCCAAGGTGGTGGACTTTTTCCCTGGCGATTGCCCGGCCGTCATCAGCGCCAACCTGGCGGCCATGACCGTGCGTGACCTGCTGACCATGCGCACCGGGCACCGCCAGGGCATCTCCGGTGGCGCGTGGCGCGGGCGCAGTGACAGTTGGGTCAGGTTGTTCCTCAATGAACCGGTGGAAGACGCGCCGGGGCAGAGGTTTATCTACAGCAGCGCGTCGAGCTTCATGCTCTCGGCCATCGTCAGCGTGGTCAGTGGCCAGACGGCATTTGCGCTGTGCAATGCACGTATTTTCCAGCCCATGGGCATGGGGCCCATCGAATGGGACCTGGCCCCTGGCGGCTTCAACACCGGCGGCAACGGTTTGAGTTGCAGCACCGAAGACTTGCTCAAGTTCGGCGTGCTGCATTTGCAGCAAGGTCAATGGCAAGGGCAGCAGTTGTTGTCCGCAGAGTGGGTGGCCGAAGCCACCCGTGGCCACGTCGATGATGTGTGGATGGGCGCCTTCGATGGCAAGCGCTACCTGGGCCGCGATGAATCCAGCGACGCCGCGATCACGCGCCGCGAGGGCTACGGCTACCAGTGGTGGATGACCTTGCACGGCGGTTATTACGCCTCCGGTGTGTTCGGCCAGCAGTGCATCGTATTGCCCCGGCATAACGCGGTAATTGCCTTTACTGCGGGCTTGCCCCTGGGCGAGCGGCGCTTGCACAGCCTGCTTTGGGAACACTTGCTGCCCGCGCTGGGCGTGCCCAGCGATGGCGCGGCGGACGCCGAATTGGCGCGACTGCTGGCCAACCAGCGGCGGCCGTCCCTGCCGGGAGCGTCGCGCTCGCCACGTCAGGCCGAGTTCAACGGCACGTTCGTGATGCAGGCCAATGAAGACCAGGTCAGCCAAGTGCGCCTGGCGTTCGGCCCTGACTATTGCGACTTCTTCCTCACCGACCCCCGTGGCACCCATTGCATCCGTGCCGGGCTGGTCGATGCCATCGAAAGCCAGACAGGCATGACCGGCCACTATCTGCATCACCAATACCAGCCGGAACTCACCCCCGTCGTGGCGCAGGCGCGCTGGCGTGAAGACGGCGTGCTGAACATGACCTGGCAGTTTGTCGAGACGGCGTTTTGTGACCAGGTCACTTGTCGGATCGAGGGCGGCACCTTGTCGGTGGACCGCCGCGTCAACGTTAACGCCGGCCCGTTGCAGCGCCCGACGCTCATCGGCCATCAGACCACCGTTTTGCAGGAGCACCTATGACCACTAATGCCAATCCCGCCTTTTGGGCGCCGTTCACCCCGATGCGTCAGTTCCAGCAGCAACCGATGATGTTCGCCAGTGCCGACGGCATGCACTACACCACCACCGATGGGCGCCGCGTGCTGGATGCGATGGCCGGGCTGTGGTGCGTGAATGCCGGGCATGGCCAGCCGAAGATCGTCGAAGCGATTCGCGAAGCGGCGGGGCGCCTGGACTTTGTCTCGTCCTTCAAGATGAGCCACCCGCAAGCGCTGGAGATGGCCGAGCGGTTGATCGAGATCAGCCCGGCCGGGATGGCGCAGGTGTTCTTCACCAACTCGGGTTCCGAGGCGGTGGACACCGCGTTGAAGATCGCCCGGGCGTATCACCAGGCGCGCGGCGATTGCCGCCGGACCAAGCTGATCGGCCGGGCCAAGGGTTATCACGGCATGGGCTTCGGTGGGCTGTCGGTGTCCGGCATCGGCCGGCAGAAACGTGACTTTGGCCCGTTGCTGGGGGAGGTGTCGCACCTGCCGCTGCCATACGACGCGAGCATGCGTTTCAGCGCCGGCCAGCCTGAACACGGCGCGAGTTATGCCGATGCGCTGACGCAGTTGCTCGACATCCAGGACCCCAGCACTGTAGCCGCCGTGATCGTCGAGCCGGTGACCGGTTCCGGTGGCGTGTACCCGCCGCCCCAGGGTTACTTGCAGCGCTTGCGGGAGATCTGCACGCGCCACGGTGTGCTGCTGATTTTCGACGAAGTGATCACCGGCTTTGGCCGCGTCGGCGACAGCTTTGCCGCGCAAGCCTTTGGCGTCACCCCGGACTTGATCACCACCGCCAAAGGCCTGACCAACGGCGCCGTGCCCATGGGCGGCGTGCTGGTCAGCGCGGCGGTGTATGAAGCCTTCATGGCGGGCCCCGTCAATGTGATCGAACTGATGCACGGCTACACCTATTCGGCGCACCCGCTGGCCTGTGCGGCCGGCTTGGCGACCATCGAGGTGCATCGCGAGCTGGGTATCAATCAACACGTCAACGCCGTCAGCGGGATTTGGCAGGCGGCGGCGCTGGCGTTGCGCGGGGTCGGCCCGGTGCTGGACGTGCGCACCCTCGGCCTGCTCTGCGCCGTCGAACTGGAACCGCGCCCCGGTGCGGCTGGCGCACGTGGCAGCGAGGTCGCGCAATGGTGCTTCGATAACGGCGTGCTGGTGCGCGGCTCGGGCGACACCATCGTGATTTCGCCGCCGCTGGTGATCAGCCCGCAGGAGATCGCCCAGGTGTTCGACACCTTGGCGGGCGCCTTGAATCACGTGGCATGAAGGGAGTGCGTGGCATGTCGGATCTGTTTGAGTGCTACATCGACGGCGCCTGGGTCAAACCCCACGGCAGCAGCGTCGAAGCAGTGGTGAATCCGTCCACCGAGCAGGTGATCGGCCGCGTGATGCTTGGCGACGGCGAGGATGTGGACCGTGCCGTCAGTGCCGCCAGGCGGGCCTTTGCGGGGTTCGCCGCGACGTCGTTGCAGACGCGCATCGACCTGCTGCAAGGCATCATCGACGGGTACAAGCGCCACAGCGAGGCCTTGATCGAAGCGGTGCACCTGGAGATGGGCGCGCCGCTGTCCCTGGCACGCAGCGCCCATGTGCCGGCCGGCCTTGGTCATCTGGTGCAGGCGCTGGATGTGTTGCGCGACTACCGCTTCGAGCGGCGCCTGGGCAACACCCTGGTGGTACGTGAGCCGATCGGCGTGTGCGCGCTGATCACGCCGTGGAACTGGCCGCTCAACCAACTGACCTGCAAGCTGGCGCCTGCGCTGGCGGTGGGTTGCACGGTGGTGCTCAAGCCCAGTGAGCGGGCGCCGCTGTCTGCGCAGATCATCGCGCAAGTGCTGCACGAGGCCGGAGTGCCGAAGGGGGTGTTCAACCTGGTCCATGGCGACGGCCCCGGCGTGGGCGCGGCGCTGGCCAGTCATGCTGACGTGGACATGGTGTCCTTCACCGGCTCGACCCGCGCAGGCGTCGCGGTGGCCAAGGCGGCGGCGGACACGGTGAAGCGCGTGTCCCAGGAATTGGGCGGCAAGTCGGCGAATATCCTCCTTGACGATGCGTACCTGCCGAGTGCGGTACGCCACGCGGTGTTGGGGTGTATGCGCAACAGCGGCCAGTCGTGCAATGCACCGACGCGCCTGCTGGTGCCGCGTCAGCAGCAAGCGGCGGTGATCGAGATTGCCCAGGAAGTGCTGGCCCAGGTGTGTCATGACGACAGCAACCCGCTCACGGCCATTGGCCCGGTGGCAAACGTCATGCAGTTTGAACGGGTCCAGGCGATGATCGCCGCAGCCATCGCCGAGGGGGCACTGTTGGTCGCAGGAGGGGTGGGACGGCCCGAGGGCGTTGCACGCGGTTACTACGTAAAACCGACGGTATTTGCCGAGGTCACGCCGGACATGCCCGTGGCGCGAGAAGAAGTGTTCGGCCCGGTACTGGCGATCATGCCGTACGACAGCGAAGCCGAAGCGATTGCCATCGCCAATGACAGCCCCTATGGCTTGTCGGGCTACGTCACCTCCTTGAGTCTCGAACGCGCTCGCCAGGTGGCGCGGCAATTGCGCACGGGCATGGTCCATCTCAATGGTGCACGGGCCGATCAGGCGGCACCGTTTGGCGGTTACAAACAGTCTGGCAATGGCCGTGAATGGGGGGAGTTCGGGTTTGACGAGTACCTGGAGAGCAAGTCGCTGTTTGGGTATTAGCGGCAACCAGGGGGCGTATTCAACCGGCTAACTCCGATCGTCGCGTTCCATCCAATCAGGCAGGCGACCGGATTGGATGGACTCATGTGCAGGCCGTGCAGATGACCTCTCCTCTCGATTCAAATTCAAGGGTAAGGATTGTTCAGCAGGGACGTTCTGTCGTACTGATCGTAGAGATCTGCATACATCTTTCCGAATACTTCGTTTTTGTAGTCCTGACGATCAAAGCCCAACTGACGAATTTCCTTCGCCCGATCCTTCAGTTGAGGGACTGGCGGTGTTTGATGCAAAGGACCCATTAAATGCGCTTGAAACCAGTCCTCCAGGCCATCGCTATAGGTTTTCCTGCCGACGAACTTTGCACCGTCAGGGGAGAGCAGCGCATATCGTTCGCGCAATTGAAACAACGTCAGTGTGTTTGTTGATTTCTGGCAAGCGCCATTGAAGTCTATCCGTACGGACAGTTGATCTTTCACGTTCTCGAAATCCGTAATGATGTCGACGATGCTACTGCCTGGTTTCTCGCACCGGAAATGCAGCGATTCGCTGTCCAGGAACGGATGAAGGTGGGGGTTGATGTGCATGTCTGCTGACCCTTTAAGGCGCGAGTTGCAGATTAAGCAACTAGGAACAAGATTGTTAAGTGCCAGGGCCAGGTACGGATAAAGATGCTGTGGGTACCAATGATCCAGGTCCGGCCTTATCCCGCCTTTCTTCTCCTCCGTGACGAGCATGAGAGAGTAGTGGCAGTAGGGGCAGACCCTGTAGTTGCTGCTACGGCACAGCTTATAGGCTGACCAGTCGCGAAGCTTTCTCCTTCTAAATGCCTTGTAGTCGAAAAGTTCTACAAGAAAGTCATTGACTTTGATTCGCTCGTGTCGTGATATTTTTCGTTGCAGTTTCTGGTGATAGCTTATCGCGCTGTTTAAGCCATAAATGTTTTTGGCGGTCAGGTGGATTTTCAGGAATTCCAGAAAAAGTTTGATTCGTTGGTCGAGCGCAGACTGGCCAAGCGACGCCAGGCCGTCATCAATCAGGCCCTCGAGGTAAAGATTATGGCTCGCCCTTGCTGAGGACCAGACATCTGAAATGTTAATCAGCATGTTGGCCTGCCTTATTCAGCAGATAGTCAATCTCACGCGTGATAACAGGGTCTTCAATGATGCCTTTTATGTAGCGGTCGCGCTCCGTGACGAGTCCCCGTGAGGCATGATCAAGTGTTTTGTTGATTTCCCTTATTGCAAACTCGCCCATGGAGCGAGCACCGAAGGAACGGTTAAGAATCAACTGCATGGGCGCGCCGAAAGAGGGCGGTGGTATGTCACTGTCAAACGTCTCTACGAACTCGCGTGGTATGTCTGTTGCCAGAAAAGGCGAGTGCGTCGCCAGGATGAGTTGCAGGCATTCGATGCCAAGCTCCCTTTTGCACTGACTCAAGAACGTGTTGATCTGGAAAACGTACTGGCGCTGCCATTCCAAATGAAGAAACGCATCGCCCTCATCGAGCAGTACCAGCAATTTGCGCTTGCCACGTTCAGCGAGTGTTTTTAAAGATTCGTAGATGGCAATGGTCTGCTGCATGATCGCCCACTGACCAGAGCTGATACTTGGGTAGTCCAGTCGGCAGATCTTAGCGAGTGGAAGCAGTTCGAGGTTTTCACGATCCTCAGGGGACGACAATATTCGGCTGTAGAGTTGAACGTGGTTGCTGCCGCCTGGTGTTTTTTCAAACCCCAGTTGGTAGATGTGATGGTAGGTGAACTCTGCGAGTTGCCGCATTTCTGCTTCTTTGGCATCCATGTGCAGCGAGGGCAGAAATCTAAGTTCTAAAAACCTTGCGATCATCCCGATGACCAGGCTGATGTTGATTTTACGCTTTTCCACATATTGAGTGACAACGGCTATGCAGGCAAACACCCTGACGTCTTCTGCGCTTTCGAGGATCTTATGTTGTATCAGTTCAGTCAGTGCTTGAAGCGCATCGGTGTAATGACCTTCGGCTTTGTCGTATTCAGACTGGCTGGCCTCAAATTCGGAGAGGCCCTCAAACGCTCGTTTGCGCGTATCCAGATTGTCGAAGTCGAATGCATTGACGGCATCTGCGGTTCTAAATTTCCGATTTTTGGCTAATGCTTCTGCGAGCAACCGAGCCGTCTTTCTATATTCGGCCCTCAACGTTGCGGTCAACTCTATACTCAGGCCGAACGCTTCCAGGATATTTGAGTAGCGATCCAGGTTGTTGTAATTTTCCACTGGCCGCTTTGAGGCATTGATGCAATTCGGCGTGCTACGCAGGTCGGGTCTGAGCTGAGCAGGCGTATAATACACAACACCCCATTCAGACAGTTGCTCCGGGGTTGCAAGGCGATCGCTATCCAGAATCAACTTGCAAGGCTCATCGAGGGAAAGCTGACGACGACCGGGACTAAAGACGCGCGCAATCTCTTGCAGTGTTTTAGTCTTGCCGGTGCCGTTTCGGCCAATGAGCAAAGAGATTGAATCAATATCGAATAGGTTTGTTGAGTTGTTACGCAGTGTCAATGTTTTGCGTGAGGATATAATGGTGTTGATCATGTGTTTGCCAAGTCCATTTGTCGCACTTAAAGACGAGAGTTGGTTTTTTCAACGTTTGATGTTGATCGTTTCGATTGCAAACAGGTACAGGGTGAACATCCGAATAAATTCGACATTGCCGAGCATTTTCAGGTTGAACGGGTCGGGAAACGTCGACACATACCAGAACGCCACGCACAGGCAGAACGCCAATACCACGCCCCCAAGGTAAGGTCCCCAACTGAAGTGATCGTGGTCGGCAAGACGGCTGTTCAGGTAGTTTACACAGAGCACCCAGGAGAGCACCAACACACTGGCAATCATCAAAAAGACCGGCAACAGCAGGCTGGCAACGGAAAACGGATCTTTCAGTGGCCCGCCGCCTTCCATGAATGTCGAAAAGGCCAACGCCAGAAATACGTTCAGCAACGGGCGGGATTTGACCTTGCCGAGGGCATCCATAAGCTCCTTGAACACTGTGCTCTATCCTTTATCGTGCGAATTGCGGCCGGGCATGCTCACCGATCCGCGGTCAATCATCAACGCTTTCGAGAATGATTCTTGTGCTTTCGACGAAGCGCCGCAGCATGCTGCGATTTGCGTGTTGCCATCTGCTTGTTGAACGGTTCCAGGACGTTGTCCAGGTCGCGATACAGGTTCGATTGTGATCTGACGACCTCAGTGAAGAAGTAACGTATGAACGCAGAACTCTCGAAACGCCCCTGTTTCCACGCCTCCAGCATGAAGTTGCTGGTTAAAAAGAAGCTGAAGCCGGCGAACAAAATGGTCAACTGCAGGAACAACGCTTGATCCGTAGCCAATTCACCCGAAGCGTTTTTCACCAGCAACCCATACGCGGTCGCAGTCCCTCCCAGCACCACACAGAACATGAGCAATGGCGCTCGCTTGCGGATAGGCTTCCCGGCGAAACGGACTTGCGTGCTCTGGATCAGGGTGTACAGAGCGTTGATCAGGAAGGGAAAACCAACGAACGCAATGTCGATTGCCGAAAAAACATAGCTCGCTGAGTCCTGCCAGTAAATGCTGGCCAGCGCCACGGCGGTCAGCCCTGCGACGATCAGATCCTTTTGCAACGACTTGGAGAAATCAAGGTGCTGCCGGCCATTTTTTCCAGCGCGTGAATGCATATAGTCAACCAGTTGTATATATGCCAATGGCCAGAAAGATGCTGTAAACCCGACGATGTACAGCGCCTTGAGTAATGCAAAAAACTCAAAGTTGTAGATCAGTGGGAGTGGGTTGACCCGCAATGCGAAGAAACCCCACAAGAAAGCCAGCAATAAAAGCGGGTAAAAGATGAGGCGATGCAAATAGAGCATGAGTGTACCCAGTGGTTGGATTGACCTTGAGCCTAATCAGCGGGCTGCCTTGCCTTACGACTCAATCCCGGTGTCTTGCCCGTAATGCGCTTGAATGCACGACTGAAGGCGGCCTGCGACGTGTAGCCCAAACGCTGCGCTACCTCTTCGATCGGCAGCCTTTCGAGGGTCAGCCACTGGCTCGCCAGCCGCATGCGCAGTTCGGTGACATAGCGCAGCGGGGCCACGCCAATCGTCGCCTGGAAGCGGTCGGCAAAGACCGAGCGTGAGGTATTGCAGTGCGCTGCCAGCTGCGCGACGGTCCAGTCGCGGCCCGGTTGCTGATGGAGCGCAAGCAGTGCACCGGCCAGGCGTGGATCGCGCAAGGCGGCGACCAGGCCTGAGGCATTGCCGCAGGCGCACTCCACCCAGCCGCGAACCACCATGGCCGCCACCACGTCGGCCAAACGCGCGAGGATACCGGCGAAGCCGATACGTGCGGCGCTGACCTCGCGTTCCATGGTGGTCAGGATCGGTACCAGGCCGGGGTAACGCTGGCCGCCGGCATCAATCAGCATCAGGCCCGGCATCAGCCTGCCAAGGCCATGGATGCTGCCCAGTTCAAACTCCATGCAACCACTGAACACAATAGTGCTCGGCGAGGGGCTGGCATCGGCGCCGGTTGCCACGGCGCTGACGGTGTCGCCGAGTGGGGCGCCGTCCAGGCGGTTGATGTCCATCACAGGCGCGTCTGGATGTGAAAGCAGCTGGTGCGCCGCGCCATGGGAGATGAACACGGCGTTGCCGGCAGACAGCGCGTAGGGGGTGCCATCGTCCATGCGCAGCACCGCATTGCCCACGGCGATGAAGTGGAACCAGGCGTGCCCGGGTTTCTCCGTGAAGCCCAGACCGAAGGTAGGACCGGCCTGGATACGCCGGTATTCGACACCCCGCAGGCGCATGCCGCGCAACAGCTCGTTGATGAGGTCCGAGGAGAGAGCAAACTGATCAGCAGGCATCGTTCAGGTGTTTTGGTCAAAAAGTAGAGATTTTCGATCATAGATCATCCGGATCCCGGCGCCTAGACTTCGGTTCGTCATGAAGAGTGGGAGATCCGTACGATGACCGATTGTGTCTGTAATGCCATACCCGACCGCCATCCTGGCGTCGGCTTGGATGTAGAGCCTGCGACCCCTGCATGGATGGCCGTCTTTTCGTTGGCAATGGGGGTGTTCGGCTTACTGACCGCCGAGTACCTGCCGGCCAGTTTGTTGACGCTGATGGCGACTGACCTGGGCGTGTCCGAAGCGCTGGCTGGCCAGGCGGTCACGGTGACAGCCGTCGTCGCACTGTTCGCCGGCTTGTTGGTGCCAGGCCTGACCCGTGGCATCGACCGGCGCCTGGTGTTGCTGGGGTTTTCCACGTTGATGGTCGCTTCCAATCTGTTGGTCGCCGTTTCTTCCAGCTTCGCAGTGCTGTTGTTGATGCGCATCTTGCTGGGGATTGCCCTTGGCGGGTTCTGGAGCATGGCGGCGGCGGTCGCGATGCGGTTGGTGCCGAGTGCGTTATTGCCCCGGGCGCTGTCGATCATTTTCAGCGGCATTGCCATCGGCACCGTCGTTGCCGTACCGCTGGGCAGCTATCTGGGCGGGCTGTATGGCTGGCGCAGCGCGTTTTTTGCCGCGGCGGCGGTCGGCATGGTGACCCTGGCTTTCCAGTCGTTCACGTTGCCGCGCCTTGCGCCGCGTCGGCCGGCGAGGCTGCGCACTGTTTTAGAGGTGTTGCAGCGGCCAGGCATCGCCACGGGCATGTTCGGGTGTGTACTGGTGCACAGTGGGCACTTCGCGATGTTCACCTATGTCCGGCCATTCCTTGAAGGCACTACCGGTATCGGCTCGCAAGGGCTGTCACTGATGTTGCTGGGGTTCGGTGTAGCCAACTTCGTCGGCACGCTGTTGGCCGGGCGGTTGCTGGAGCGTCACCCACTGGCCACCCTGGTGGTGATGCCTGCTCTGGTCGGCGTTGCCGCCCTGGCGTTGGTGCTGTTGCCGGCGTCGTTGCCTGGGCAGGCGATACTCCTGGCGATCTGGGGCCTGGCCTTTGGCGGGGTGCCGGTGGCGTGGTCGAACTGGGTGGCCAGCGCGGTACCCGATCAGGCGGAAAGCGCCGGCGGCATGGTGGTGGCCTCTGTGCAGTCCGCCATCGCGACAGGCGCCGCCGCTGGCGGTGCCGTGTTCAGCTTCGGTGGCAGCGCGGGCGTATTCGTCGCGGCGGCCGTATTGATGTTGCTGGCCGCGCTGCTGATTGCGCTGCGAGTTCGCGTCCCTTCTGCCCCTGGCGTTCGCCAGACCAAGCCCGCGCTGCACCTTTGATCCGATTGAGCAAATCGCTTCGATCCCATCCGTCACCAGGAACTGACCCATGAACAATACGACGTCTCATCAAGGACGCCTCAAATCGCAGCGATTCAACATGACGGCTTTGTAAGGGGCCCGCGACAAGATCTTATAAGGCAGAATAAAGCCATGTATCCACGAACATTCAAGAGGCCTGATTGATGCCGTCGAACGCCTTTGCAGAAATAATTGCTCGGCTGAGCAGCGTAATTTCAAGCCAGCCCGCTGATATGGTGAAAATAGTGGACGAGGGCGTTTACGAATTAAGCCAAGTTGGCGAGCCCTCGGCGGCAAAATTCCTTCTTCCGCTTTTAGATGATGGCTGTTCTCATCAAGAATGCATGTTTTCCATTATCCACGCGGCGGAAGCTGCGCCGTTGGATGCGTACGTTGCGGATTTGCTTGCTGTCTATCCCGCGATCGCGGCAAGTAGTCCTGAGTGGGCATCCATTGTTTTGCTGCGAGTGCTGAATAGCGATCCCGCGCGCGAAATCATTGTCAGGGCGTTGCGCGAGTCAGACACGCCAGCCAAGGACGCCGTGGCCTATATCGCAACTAAGATAAATGAAAGAAGTCCGGAATTTACGGGCAAGACGATGGGCGTCCTGCTGGCTGCCCGCGCGTAGTTTCTATATCGCTGCCGCCTCAGCACCGTGCAGGCGTAGATAGCCGGTGAACTCGGGTACATTTCCAGGGGCGAGGGGAGGCCAAGCCACTCACAAGTGTCTTCGTCGAGGTTCATTGTGGGCAAATCCGAATACTGTGTGCGCATACAGCGGTCGAGGTTTGAGCGTGGCGCGATTTGAAGCGACGAGCTGTAGCAGATTTGGGTTTGGTATTCGTTCGGCAGGACGCCGTGGGGAGGATGATTGCGGTGCAAGGTCTGAAATGGCGGAGCAGAAACATTAAGGGCCTGCATGAAGTTAATCACGCAAGCCCTTGATATATATGGTGCCCGAACCCGGAATCGAACCGGGACGCCCTTACGAGCGGGGGATTTTAAGTCCCATGCGTCTACCAGTTTCGCCATTCGGGCGGTAGCGCGGTGCAGCAGGGATGGGAATATATAGGCCCAGGCGCTTCGGTGCAAGTTCGAATAGCACCTTTATGGTGCTCATGCGTGCAGGAAAAAGCTCGATAGATCAGTGATCTACACGGGATTCCTGGTGAAGTTCAGAAGCGCTGCCTGGCAATTGGAAGCGGCGCCCGCGCGGGCAGGCGCCGTGCTGGCTTTACACGAATGGCTGCCCACTGAAGCCCCGTGGCAAGCGCTGCAAGCCGGGCAGGTCGGTGAGGCGTTGGGTCCACGCGCTGCGCCAGTCGCCGGCGGTGTGGGTTTTAGCGCGGCGGGCGCTACGGCGGGCCGCGTTGCGTTGGGTGCGGCGCGCTTCTTTGTATGCGTCGGTGTTGCGGCAGGTACGGCACTTGACCCGGTTCAGCTCGGTGCTGGAGGGGAGGTTGGTGCCGTGGTGGCCGCAGGCAAGATGGCCGGCGACCTTGAAGTGAATGACCATGTAAGCGTCTCCTTCTTATAAGGGGCCGCGCCTCGAGACCACTCGGTGGGCGCGGGCAGGGCGGGGTTGTTACCCCGACGCCTTATGGTTAGGACCCCTGTGGCGCGACGGCGTTCGCTTTTGTTTGCAAGCCTGTTCAACCCCGGGCCCTGACGTTACGCTGGCACGCACCCAATCATGAAAAGGAAGGAATGATGAGCGTTGTAACCCCGCCACACGAGGGCGGTTGCCGCTGCAATCGCGTGCGTTTCAGTGTCAGCGTGGCCCCGGTGATCACCATGGCGTGTCACTGCACCGGCTGCCAGAAAATGTCCTCCAGCGCGTTTTCCCTCAGCGCCCTGGTCCCGGCCAATGGTTTCACCGTGACCGCTGGCTGCCCGGTGATCGGCGGCTTGCACGGGGTGGACCGCCACTATTTTTGCCCCCATTGCATGAGCTGGCTGTTTACCCGCCCCCATGGCATCGATGAGTTCGTCAATGTGCGCGCAACCTTGCTGGATAACGCCAGCGATTACGTGCCTTTCATGGAAACCTGGACCCGGGAAAAACTGGCCTGGGTCTCCACCCCAGCCGTAGAAAGCTTTGCGCAATTGCCGCAGCCGGAGGAGTTCCCGCGGTTGTTGCAGGCTTATGCCGAATTCAATGCGCGCTGAGTTCAGTCAATCAAGGCCAGCAGGTCGGTGTCGCCCACGTCCACACCGGCCTGGCTCAGCAGTGTGGTCACTTGGCCACGATGGTGGGTCTGGTGGTTGAAGAAGTGCAGCAACAGGCTGCCGAAGTCCTTGTCGGCCGCGACGCCACGCATGTTGTGGTACTGCAAGCGCTGGTCTAGTTCGGGCGCTTGCAGGGTGTTGGCCCAGTCGATGATCAGTTGATCCAACCAGGCGCGGTAGGCGGCGAGTGCGCGCAGGTCGGCGAAGGCGAGTTGCTTCAGATCGGCCGGCATGGCGACAGCGTCCAGCGGTGCCAGCGCCAAATAACCTGCCGGGTGCCGGGCGAAGCGCTTGAGCCACACCGTGTCGCCGAGGGCCAGGTGGTTCAACGTGCCGAGGATCGAGCCGAAAAAGGCGCGGCGATCTTCCAGCAATTGCGCGTCCGTGAGGTGGCTGGCGGCGTCATATACCTTTTGGTTCATCCACTGGTTGTAGCCGGCCATCAGCGTGATGTGTTCAATCCGGTTCACGGGGGTGCTCTCTTGAAAGCGGGGTGGCGCCATCATAAGCCGCGCCCGCCCGGCGGTCATGGTGTTCCGGCAGGCACGGGCTATGGTTGTTAGACGCCAACAGTGCGCCCTCGGAGGGCTACACCATGAACACCAGCGATCTCCTGGAACAACTCCTGCGCGGCGGGCAACAGGGCGGCGGCGCCTCGGGCAGTGGCCTCGGCGGGCTGCTCGGCGGCTTGCTGAAAGGCACCAGCACCGGCAATGCCTCAGCGGGTGGTGGTTTAGGCGGATTGTTGGGCGGGCTCGGCGGCCTGTTGGGCGGTGGGGCGGCTGCACGTCCTGCGCAAGGGCGCTCTGGCGGGATGAATTACGCGGCACTGGCGTCGTTGGGCATGATGGCCTTCCAGGCGTATCAGGCCTGGCAGAGCCAGCAGGCCAGCCAGCCGCAAGCCGCCTTCCAGACGGCGGACCAGCTTGACGGCCCCGAGGCCGAAGCCCATAGCCATGCGGTATTGCGTGCCCTGATCGCCGCCGCCAAGGCCGACGGGCGTATCGATGAAAAAGAGCAGCAGATGATTTCCAACGAACTGCGCCAGCATACGGACGACCCGCAGTTGCAACAGTGGCTCGACGCCGAAGTCGCCAAGCCCCTGGATGCCACGGATTTCGCCGAGTTTGCCGGCGACCCGGCCGTGGCTGCCGAGGTGTACCTGGCCAGTGTGCTGCTGGTGGACGACCAGCAGGACGCCGAACGCAATTACCTCGACGACCTGGCGGCGCAGCTGCAACTCGACCCGCAGTTGCAGTTGCACCTGGAGCAACAGGCCAAAGCCTAGAAGCGCACGGTGGCGCCGGTGGTCAGCCATTGATCGTGGTCACCGCTCAGGCTGCGCCCGACGATCAGGTCTACATCGACAAATTCGCCAAGGTGCAGGCGCGGCCCGGCCTGCCAGGCCTGGTCGCCGCCGCGCTGGCCATAGCGCTCACCGATCAGCGTGAGGGCGGGCGCCAGTTGATACTCGACGCCGCTGCCCCAGGTCAGGCGGTGGTTTTGTTCACCGTCGTCATAGGCATGGGTCCAACCGGCATTCAGGTTCAGGCGCAGCGCCTGCAAGGGCTGCCAGGTCAATGGCAGGTTCAGGTCCGCGCCGTCGAAGGCGTGCCGACGATCCAGCGCAACGTGCGCGCCGGCAGCCACGGCCATCTCCAACCCCAAGTCTTCCCGCGACAGCACCTGAGCCTTGAGTTGCGGGCTGATCTGGCTTTCGCCGCCCGCCCGCGACAGCGCCGCGCCCCATTGCACCGAGGGCAAGGCACTGAAGGTGCACGCCGGTGACAGCGTTTCGCTGTGGTTGCGGCCTTCGTGGCGGTTGGCGCTGAACCAGGCATCGACGTTGCAGGTGCCCGGCGCATTGATTGCGCCATCGTCGACCACGTAGGCACCGCCGGCGGCATTGGCCTTTGACAGCAGCGCTATCAGCAACAGCACGGCCAGGGTCAAACCGATAAAAACCAGGTTGCGCCGCAATGCCCGGCGTTTGGCCGGCGGCAACAGCAACAAGGTGTGGCGTGCGCCGCGATAGTGACGCGCACGGTATTTGGCAAACCCATCCGGGCGTTGCGGCGTGTGTTGGTTGTGCATGATGCACCTCGCGTGAATTCAGCTTTCTACGGTCAGCACCGAAATGCCGCCGGCTTTGGCCTGGCAGACCAGTTCCGACGTGTCGTCACCACCCGGCAGGGCGATGACCACGTCGGGACGGCTGTCGATCAGCATGAAATGGTTGCGCTGGCGTTCCGCCTGCTTGCCGTGGCGTTGCCAGTTGGGTGGGTAGCGCACCACGTCGATACCCAGTTCCCGCGCCCACTCCTCGACGTCGCTGCCGAGGAACTGGTTGCCGCCGTGGATCAATACCTGCACCGGGCGCAGGCGGTGGTAAGCGTCCAGCACTTGGCGGGACTTCTTGGTGTCGGCGTAATGACGACCTGCACAGATCAAGACGCGCATATTCGAATCCTTGTGATGCACGGTGACAGCCGGGCGACCGCCACCGTTTGAACGGCGGGGGGATCAGTACCACTGCTTGAAGCGGCGGATGTAGATCGTTTTCATCAGTTGCGCGACGCAGCAGTAGCTGAGCAGGGTGCCCACCAGCCAGGGGAAGTACGCCAGCGGCAGCGGTTGCAAGCCCACCAGGGTGCCCAGGGGCGAGAACGGCACATAGATGCCCAGCGCGATTACCACGCAAGTCATCATCAATACCGGCCACGCGGCGGTGCTCTGGAAGAACGGGATCTTGCGGGTGCGCAACATGTGCACCACCAGGGTTTGCGAGAGCAGGCCCTCGATAAACCAGCCGGACTGGAACAGGGTCTGCATCTCCACGCTGTTGGCGCTGAACACGTACCACATCAGTGCAAAGGTGGTGATGTCGAAGATCGACGAGGTCGGCCCGATCCAGATCATGAAGCGGCCGATGTTTTTCGCGTCCCACTTGCGTGGCTTGGCCAGGTATTCCTTGTCCATCTTGTCCCACGGCAGGGCCAGCTGGGAGATGTCGTACATGAGGTTTTGCAGCAGCAGGTGAATCGCCAGCATCGGCATGAACGGGATAAACGCACTGGCCACCAGCACCGAGAACACGTTGCCGAAGTTGGAGCTGGCCGTCATGTTCAGGTACTTCATGATATTGCCGAAGGTTTCGCGGCCCTTGAGCACGCCTTCTTCCAGCACCATCAGGCTCTTTTCCAGGAGGATGATGTCGGCCGATTCCTTGGCGATGTCGGTGCCGCTGTCCACCGAGATACCCACGTCAGCGTCGCGCAGTGCCGGTGCATCGTTGATGCCGTCACCGAGGAAGCCCACGGTGTGGCCGTTGGCTTGCAGGGCCTTGAGCACCCGGGATTTTTGCAGCGGCGTCAGCTTGGCAAACACCGTGCGTTCTTCCACGCGGCGCAGCAGGGTGGCGTCGTCCATCGCTTCGATCTCCGCGCCGAGCAGCGGCTGGCCGGGCTCCAGGCCAACCTGGCGGCAGATCTTGCTGGTGACCACGGCGTTGTCGCCGGTCAGCACTTTGACCGCTACACCGATTTGTTGCAGCGCAGCAATCGCCGGGCCGGCGGTTTCCTTCGGTGGGTCGAGGAAGGTCAGGAAGCCCTGGATCACCAGGTTGCGTTCATCGGCGGTGGTGTATTGCTGGCGGGCCAGGGCCTTGGGAATGTTGCGCGTGGCCACCACCAGCACGCGGAAACCGTCTTCGTTGTAGTCGTTGGCCAATGCCAGCAGCTCGTTGCGACGGCGCTCATCCAGTGGCACAGCGTCGCCGCCTTCCATGACGTGGGTGGAAATGCTCAGCATCTCTTCCACGGCGCCCTTGCACACCAGCAACTGATCATCGGCGGCATCCTTGACCACGATGGACAGGCGACGGCGCACAAAGTCGAAGGGCAATTCATCCACCTTGCTGTAGGCAAACGGCACCTGGAACTTCGGATTCTGCTCGGAGAACTGCACCACGGCCTGGTCCATCAGGTTTTTCATGCCGCTTTGGTGATGGCTGTTGAGCCACGCCAGGGACAGCACCGTGTCATCGCGTTGGCCAAAGGCGTTGACGTGATGTTCGAGGATGATCTTGTCCTGGGTCAGGGTGCCGGTCTTGTCGGTGCACAGCACGTCCATCGAACCGAAGTTCTGGATCGCATTGAGGCGCTTGACCACCACTTTGCGCTTGGCCATCGCCGTGGCGCCCTTGGCCAGGTTGGCGCTGACGATCATCGGCAGCATTTCCGGGGTGAGGCCGACGGCAACCGCCAGGGCGAACAGGAACGCATCGCCCCAGTCACCCTTGGAGAAACCGTTGAGCAGGAACACGATCGGCACCATCACCAGCATGAAGCGGATCAGCAGCCAACTGACGCTGTTGACCCCACGGTCGAACGCGGTTTGCACCCGCGAGCCGACAATCGCCTTGGCCAGCGAGCCGAAGTAGGTGCGTGGCCCGGTGGCGACCACCACGGCCTTGGCCCGGCCGCTGACGACGTTGGTGCCCATGAAGCAGATGTTCGGCAGGTCCAGCAGATTGCCCTGGTCGGTGGCCGGGGGCGCGGCGGATTTTTGCGTGACGTCGCCGAGGGTGTCGTACTTTTCCACCGGCAAGGCTTCACCGGTGAGCACGGCCTGGCTGATAAACAGGTCGCGGGATTCGATCAGGCGGATGTCCGCCGGGATCATGTCGCCGGCCGATAGCTGCACGATGTCGCCGGCCACCAGGTCGCGCATCGGCACTTCGCGCAGGGTTGGCTGGGCGCCAACTTGTTCGCGGCGCAGCACGGTGGCGGTGGTGCGCACCATGGCTTTCAGGGCTTCGGCGGATTTCGCCGAGCGGTGTTCCTGCCAGAAGCGCAGCAGGCTGCTGAGCAGGACCATGGTCATGATGATGATGATGACCTTGGTCAGGTCGACTTCTTCACCGGCTTGCAGCGGCAGCCAATAGTCGGTGACAAAGCTGATGCCGGCCAAGGTCAGCAGCACGTAGATGAACGGGTTGTTCAGCGCTTGCAGGAACTGCACGATGGCGTGGGGCGGCTTGTCATGGGCAACTTCGTTGTAGCCTTCGCGGTGCAGGCGTGCAGCGGCGTCCAGTTCGGTCAGGCCGTCCTGGGTGGCCCGCACGTTGGCCAGGGTGGCCGACAGGCCGTTGTGGGCTTCACGGGCGGCGCGCATCGACAGTTTGGTGTCGGCGTCGGCGGTGGTTTTCTTGTGCAGTGGCGTGTTTTTTACGGCGCTCATGGTGTGTACTCCTGTCGCCAATTCTCGACAAAACATACCCGGTACTTACCTGCTGACAGGCGAGCGAAAGCATGCCGAGCCGCGGACTTCGCGATCGGTTCAAATAAAGTGTCTGGATAACTTTTGCGGCAGCGTTAGTTAAATAGCGCGCAGCGAATTACAACTAGGATAGTTCATAAAGAACTCCAGGGTGTTGATCAGTTAGTTGCTGTTTTCAGCAGGATTAAGCGGCGCGCGCGCTCAGGTAGAAACCGAGCAGCAAACCGGCTTGTGCCAGGCTGGAAACGGTCGGTCTCTGTGGGTCCTGCGGGTCGGCGTGATCCCAGTGCTGCAGCAGTTGGCCGCTGTCTGGGCAGATACGCCAGTGCGCCAGCGGGTGAGCCGGGCGCACTTGGGGGGAGGGTGTGGCAAAGGGCGAGCGGGTTGGGGAAAACCCTGCAGGCTCACGGCACAGCTTGGCGCGCAGGGCTGCGGCCAGCGTGCGAATATCATGTAAAACAAAGGCTTGGAAGGTCATAACACACCTCGGGACCGGACGGGCGACCGGTGAGGCAGTTACGGTGGAGCATCGAGCTCTAGCGCAGCTTACCGGACCGGGAAGCGAGTCCTGTCATATTCTGGGTTGGGCGCCCGATGCCCGCAAAGGCGGTGCTCGGACAGCGACTAGATACTGTGTCCATTGGCTTCTTTTGTGAGGTTTAAAAAAGGCCCCAGTTGCGGGCACGGGCAATCTACTCAGGCAGTTACAAAATGTCAACGGATGATTAATTAAATTATCCGTTGTTCAGAGTTCATTCAGACAAGAGGCACTTGGAAGTTGCTCGATATATAACTTCAAATGCCCTGTGCCGCGAGAACGGCCAAATAGATCAATACCACGCCACAGGCGCCGTAACTGATGCGCTGCCAAGTGGGCGATGCGTTCTGGCGCAACAGGTTCACCAACCCGGCAATCAGAAAGCACGACAGCACCGATGCCAGCATGAACCCGGCAAAAAACATCAGCGTCTGCCCATGGCTGGGCGTGGCGCCGACGATGCCGGAAAGCGCGCTGCCCAGGGCGCCCCAGTAGACAATGTTTTTCGGGTTGGCCAGGGAAATCGTCGCGCCCACCGCCAATGCATTCTTCGCCGAGCTGGCCGGCGCGCTGTCGGCTTGCGGCAGATGCCACGCATCCATCAGGCTGCGTGCGCCGAGCCAGGCCAGGTACAGCGCGCAGGCAATGGTCAGCGGCACGCGCACGGCGTCATGCTGGATCAGCAACGCAATGCCGGTGAGGCCGATCACCGCCCAGACCGCGTCGCCCACCAGTGAGCCGATTTGCACCAGCAACGCCGGGGTGAAACCCTGGAGCAAGCCACGCCGCAGGGTCTCCGCCAGCACGGCGCCGGGGGACAGGCAAAACACAAAGCCAAATACCAGCGCGTAAAAGAAGATCGTCAGCATGCCCGCGTCCTTTCGAGAAAGGGCACGAGCATAGCCAGATTGGGCAGGGCAGTTCTAGTTTTTGCAGTTACAACAGCGCGATACGTTCAAGTTCAGCCTTCAACTCGGCCGCGCCAAGGCGCGCAAACGGCAGTGCGAAAAACGCCCGGCAGCGGCTTTCGATGGTTTCCAGTGTGGCGTGAAAGGCGGCGTCGAGCATTGCTTCATCGCCGTCAACCTCCGAAGGGTCTTCCAGGCCCCAATGCGCCTTCATCGCCGGCCCGAAATACACCGGGCAGGCTTCACCGGCGGCCTTGTCGCACACGGTGATCACCAGATCCGGCGGGCTGCCTGCAAACGCATCATTGCCTTTGCTGTACAGGCCTTCCGTGCTGATACCTGCGGTCGCCAGCGTCGACAGGCTGCGCGGCAAGACCTGGCCCTTGGGGAAGCTGCCAGAACTGATGGCGACGAAACCCGCCGGCGCCAAGTGGTTGAACACCGCTTCAGACAAAATGCTGCGGCAACTGTTGGCGGTGCACATGAACAGGACTTTCATTTCAGATACTCAAACGCAAAGCGAGGGCGGCGAGGGTGATCAACAGCACCGGCAAGGTCAGCACAATCCCGACCTTGAAGTAGTAGCCCCAAGTGATGGTGATGCCCTTGCGCGCCAGAATATGCAGCCACAGCAAGGTGGCCAGGCTGCCAATCGGGGTGATTTTCGGGCCGAGGTCGCTGCCGATCACGTTGGCGTAGATCATCGCGTCCTTGATCACACCCACCGCATGGCTGGACTCGATGGACAACGCGCCGATCAGCACCGTCGGCAGGTTGTTCATCGCCGAGGACAGCAAGGCCGTCAGCACGCCGGTGCCCATGGCCGCACCCCACACGCCGTAGGTGGCGAAGGTGTCGAGCCAGGTTGCGAGGTACGTGGTGAGGCCGGCGTTGCGCAAGCCGTACACCACCAGGTACATGCCCAGGGAGAAAATCACGATCTGCCACGGTGCTTCCTTCAGCACCTTGCGCGTGGAAATCTTGTGGCCCTTGGCGGCGATCACCAGCAGGAGCACGGCACACACGGCGGAAATCGCACTGATGGGAATGCCCAGTGGCTCCAGGGCGAAACAACCGACCAACAGGATACCCAGCACCCACCAGCCGGCGCGGAAGGTGGCGCGGTCGTGGATCGCACTGGCTGGATCGGCCAGGTCAGCGGGGTCGTAGACCTGCGGGATATCGCGGCGGAAAAACCACAGCAGTACCGCCAGCGTGGCCGCGACGCTGACGAGGTTCACCGGCACCATCACGGCCGCATATTCGTTGAAGCCAATCTTGAAGTAGTCCGCCGAAACGATGTTCACCAGGTTCGACACCACCAGCGGCAGGCTCGCGGTATCGGCGATAAACCCTGCGCCCATGACAAACGCCAGGGTTGCCGCCGGGGAAAAACGCAACGCCAGGAGCATCGACATCACGATGGGCGTGAGGATCAGCGCTGCGCCGTCGTTGGCAAACAGCGCCGAAACCAGCGCGCCCAGCAGCACCATATAGGCAAACAAGCGCCGCCCGCGCCCACGGCCCCAACGTGCGACATGCAGCGCCGCCCAGGCAAAGAAGCCTGCTTCGTCGAGCAACAGGCTGATGATGATCAGCGCGACAAAGGTGCCGGTGGCATTCCAGATGATGTGCCACACCACCGGAATATCCGCCAGGCTGATCACGCCGCAGGCCAGGGCGAGGATGGCGCCCATCGTTGCACTCCAGCCGACGCCGAGGCCCTTGGGCTGCCAGATGACCAGAATGATGGTGAACAGAAAAATGCCAATGGCGACAAGCATCGATAAAGCTCCGAGGGCTCAGCAGCAGGCGCTGGCCCGTTGTGGTCGGTTGCCCATTGCATCCAGACGTTGGGTGTCGGCATGCAACCAGGGCAGGTTGGCTTGCAAGGTGATGTCCAGCACTTGGGTGACCCATGCGGGCAGCGCTGGATTGATGCGGTAGTAGATCCATTGACCCTGGCGACGATCCAGCATCAGCCCGCAATTGCGCAGTTGCGCCAGGTGACGGGAGATTTTCGGCTGGCTGTCCTCCAAGGCATGGATCAGTTCGCACACGCAAAGTTCGCCTTCGCGTGCCACCAATAATGTCAGGCGTGTGCGGGTGGCATCGGCCAGGCATTTGAACAGTTCGGGAGGGGAGATGAACTCGGACATGGGCAACGCCCTATACATATGGGAAGGCGAATATACGTATTTCCATATGTGTCGGTCAAACCGGTTTTCACTTGATCTGGATCAAGCGCCTGGGAATCTATCGCAAGTGTTTGAAATTAAAATGAAACACGGATGTCCTAAAGTGCCTGCCATTGCAAACGAAGGAAGAACCCGCGTGACCCGTGCCACTCGCAACCTGCGCAAGACCCTCGATTCCGTCGCGGAAAATAACGAAACTGCGGCGTTCGACCTGATGCGCGCCGTGGAAAAACTCGGCGATGAAGTGCTGCGTCAGCGCTTGCTCAACACCATTCACCGGCTGAACCAGGACGCCTACGAGCTGCGCGAAGCGCGGGACTCGGTGGAGCAGGTGTCCGTCAGGCTCGCCTGAGCAAGATCGTTCAAGACAAGCGCCTTGTTGCGCTGGCATGCTTGGCGACTGTCCGTCGTTGAGCCGTGTCCATGCCTACTGCCTTACCTCATTACGCCTTCGCACGCGGTGCCATTGCCGTCATCCCGCTGTCCCTGGCCTGTGCGCCGTGGGGGCTGCTGGCCGGCTCCATGGCCATTGATGCGCAATTCACCCCGCTGCAAGCCCAGGGTTTATCCGCCATTGTGTTCGCCGGCGCCGCGCAGTTGGTGGCGATCGGCATGGTCAAGAGCGGCGCAAGCCTGATCTCCATTGTGCTGACCACCTTGCTGCTGACCTCCCAGCATTTGCTCTACGGCATGCACATGCGCCCGACACTGTCGGCGCTCAACACACGCTGGCGGATGAGCCTGGGGTTTCTGCTTACCGACGAATTCTTCGCCCTGGTCAGCCACTACGACCGCCAGACGTTCAATCGCTGGTACGCCCTCGGCGTCGGCTTGACGTTCTATATCGCCTGGAACCTGTTCACCCTTGCCGGCATCGTGCTGGGCAAGAGCATTCCCGGCCTGGACCAGTTGGGCCTGGAGTTTTCCATCGCCGCGACCTTTATTGCGCTGATCACCCCGGTGGTCCGTGATGTGCCGACGGTGGTCTGCGTGGCGGTATCGCTGCTGTGCTCGGTGTGGCTGAGCTTCCTGCATTGGGAATCGGCAGTGGTGGTCTCCGGCGTGCTGGGGATGAGCGCCGGGTATGCGTGCAAACGGCTGGGAGTAGGGCAGCGATGATCTACCTGATGATTGTGACGATGGGCCTGGTGGTGTTTCTCAACCGCTACCTGTTTATCGAGCCGCGCTTGCCGGTGCGCCTCAACCGGGGGGCGCGGGAGTTTCTCGGGTTTGCGGTGCCGGGGATGCTCACCGCGATTTGCGGGCCGATCATCTTCCTGGCCGATCACCAGCACCTCAACCTGAGCCCGACCAACCCCTATCTGCTCGCCGGTATCAGCGCGGTGGCGCTGATGTACTGGACGCGCAACGTGCTGCTGACGGTGCTGTTGAGCATGGCGTTGTTCTATCTGTTTCGCTGGCTGCTCTGACGCCCAGGCGAAAAAAAGCCCGCGGGAGGGCGGGCTGAAGGGAGACTTCTAAAAATGAGCGTGGCCACTATAGGTGGCGCATTCTCCCTTCACAGTGAAACTAAATTCATCCTGCCGTGTTGCATCAGCTCTTGGCGTTGAGCTTGCGCAGTTCTTCATACGTGGCCGACTGGACGAACCAGAAGCCGGAAATGATGCACCACGTCAACGTGCCGCCGATCAGGACCGCCAGGCCCGTCAGGAAACTTGCACCGAACATCGTGACCAAACCCATCAGCCAAACGAAGGCCAGGGCGATGTAGAGCACAGTGTTGTTGACGCTGATGACGAAATCTTTCATGACGCTTCCTTGTAGAGAATATCCCGTTGACCTCCTCAGTGAGATCAACGTTGGCATCATAATGCCATGTATCAGCAGGCGCCACCTTTGGCCCCTCGGTCGCCGGCAAGTGGTAGAGTCGCGTTTTTTTTGCGACGGAGCGATGGCATGCACAAGGTGGTAATGGGCGCATTGATACTGGCGGCACTGGCCGGTTGCGCAGGTTCGAAGATGAAAGACGCGCGCGCGGGCACGCCCTACAAGACCCTGGCTTCGGATAAGGCCACCCTGGTGGTCGCCGAATGCATCCAGTTCGGCTGGCAGGACGAAAGCGTATTCGGCGTGGATGCGGGCGGCTTCAAGGAACCCAACGGGCCAGGCGGTTTCACCGTGTACACCACCGGCGGCGATTACTTTGTCGATGTACAAAGTGCGGGCGCTGGCGCCACCGTGAAGTACTACGCCGTGGAAGACAACATGCCCGCCAAGCGCCGCCTGGCGGCACTCGCGACTTGCCTGTAATCCGTTGCCTTAGTGGTTTTAGGAAATGCCCGGCGGGACAGCCGCCGGACATTCGCTTATCATTCGTCCCGCTCGTTCGGCGTGATGGCTCTTTACCAGTACACGGACGTTGAGGCCGACACGTCGGACGAGCATCTTTTTTCCTCTAGCGCGGCATGTAGCCCAACTGCCAGCGCCGTGGAATCTTCAGCGACACCAGGCCCAGCAACGCCGCCAATCCACCGCTGACCATCAGCGCCTTCAGGCCCATCCGCTGCTCCAGCCATGCGCCGAGCACCGCCCCGACAAACATTCCGCCCCATGGAATCAGTTGCACACGCCAGCCATTGCGGCGCTCCCCCAGCATCCAACGCCCCAGGCCACGGCCAAAACGCGAGAGCGCGCCCGTCACGTACGTCAGGCCCACCGGCAAACCGTTCACCTCTTCCACTGCCGCATTGAGCATGCCCATCGCAATGATCGCCGCGAGCAAGGCGGGCAAGGCATCGTCCATGGGCAACATCGCGCCAGTGCAGAGCAGGGCGGCGATGCACAGCAGCAAGGGCAGGGCATGCCGGCGGCTGAGACGGCTGACCATCACACCCAACGCATTGCCGACGACAAAGGTGGCCACCAGCAACAGCAGCCGCCCGGTCAGGCCAAGATCACCGGCACTGATCGCCACTGCCAACCGCGTGGTGTTGCCACTCATGAACGAGACAAAATCGCCACTGGCCATAAAGCCAATGGCATCGGTCATGCCGGCCAGCACCGACAGGCACGCGACCAGCATCAAACCGACCCGGCCACGCCAGCGTTGGCGGTGAGCGTGTAGGGCATTGGGGTAAGGCTTGGGGGACGACGGCAGCATGGGGCCGGGCTCCTCGGCAAGATTATTCGGCCACTACCGTAGGACGCTTTGCGGGTGTGCGCAATGACCTGGATCTGGGCGGATGTCATCGCAGGCAAGCCAGCTCCCACCTTTGAACGATGTGACTGGGCAGTAAGTGCTCGGCTGGAGATCCTCCAGGCACAACCAATTCCCTGTGGAAGCTGTCGAGCTTTAGCGAGGCTGCGAAGGCGTCGGCATGGGTGGCAGAGGGGTTGACTGATCCACCGCCATCGCAGGCAAGCCAGCTCCCACAGTTGATCGGTGTTGTTGGGCTGTCATTGTTCGGCTGGAGATCCTCCAGGCACAGCCAATTCCCTGTGGGAGCTGTCGAGCTTTAGCGAGGCTGCGAAGGCGGCGGCATTGCTGGCAGAGGGGTTGACTGACCCACCGCCATCGCAGGCAAGCCACCTCCCACAGTTGATCGGTGTTGTTGGGCTGTCATTGTTCGGCTGAGGATCCTCCAGGCACAGCCAATTCCCTGTGGGAGCTGTCGAGCTTTAGCGAGGCTGCGAAGGCGGCGGCATGGCTGGTAGAGGTGTTGCCTGGCTCCCTCACAAGCCAGCTACCACGGTTAACGGTGTTGGTCAGGAAGGCTGCGCTTTTTCCGGTGGGCTCGCCGTGAGCTGCTCCAGGAATATCGCCAGCGCCACCTCTTCCGCCTTGAGCCCCTTGCGCACCCGCGGCTTTGGCAGTTTGGACAGTTCCCCCAGGCTGAAATGCTCCAATACAGCGGGGTGGATGTAACACTTGCGGCACACCGCCGGGGTATTGCCCAGTTGCTTGGCAACGTCCTTGACCGTTGCCACCACGTGCCGTTTGGCATCGGATTCGGGTTGCCACTCCAGTTCACGCAAGACGGCCAGCGCCAGGGCCGTACCGGCCCAGGTGCGGTAGTCCTTGGCGGTGAAGTCGGCGCCGGTGAGGCTGTGCAGGTAGGCGTTGACGTCATGGGAACTGACGGTGTGCCGCGCGCCATCCGCGTCGAGGTATTGGAAAAGATCTTGCCCCGGCAGCTCCAGGCAGCGCTTGACCACCGTCGCCAGCCGGCGGTCCCGCACGCTGACCTGGTGCTCCACGCCACTCTTGCCGCGAAACTGGAACTGGATCTCGCTGCCCTTGATGTCGACATGCCGGTTGCGCAGGGTGGTCAGCCCATAGGACTTGTTCTCACGCGCGTACTGGCTATTGCCGACGCGGATCAGCGTCGCGTCAAGCAGCATCACCACCGTGGCCAATACCTTTTCCCGGGTAAAACCTGGCTCGGCGATCTGTGCTTCGAGCTTCTTGCGCAGTTTTGGCAAGGCTTCGCCAAACGCCTGGAGACGCGAGTACTTGTCACTGTCGCGGACTTCACGCCAGCGCGGGTGATAGCGGTACTGCTTGCGCCCACGGGCATCGCGGCCGGTGGCTTGCAGATGGCCGCGCGGGTCGGCGCAGATCCACACGTCGGTGTAGGCCGGCGGCACGGCCAGGGCGTTCAGGCGCTGGATTTTAGCTGCGTCCTTGATCCGCACACCCTTGGCGTCGAAGTACTGGAATTTGCCGCGCAGGGTCTTGCGGCGAATGCCCGGCTGGGTGTCGTCAACGTAGTGCAGGTCGCGGGGCAGCGGGGCGTCGGGCATGGCGAAGGTTCCTTGGCAACAATCAGGCCGGTATGCCTGATTGACCGCAGCCCTGCGCCGTCGTGCCAAAAGTTTGCCTACGCCAGTACCGCCACCGCCTTGATCTGTGCCCACAGCGTCTGGCCGGGGCGCAGTTGCAGCTGATCACGGGAGAACCGGGTGATGCGTGCCAGCAGCGGTGTGCCGGCCGCATCCAGGCGCACGAGGACGTGGGCATTGTTGTCGGCCCCCAGCTCCTGGATGACTGTCACCGGCAAGCGATTGAGGATGCTGCTGTGCTCCTCCGCCTGCAGGCTGAGGCTCACGTCCCGCGCCTGCACCTTGATCCGCAACGCCTTGCCCAACGCCAGCGGCGCATGGGCCACACGCATGTGCAAGGCACTGGCGGGCAGTTGCAGGGTCAGCAATTGATAGTGTTCGTCATAGGCGCTGACGGTGCCATTGATCACCACGCCGGCGTCGTCACCGGAGGCCATCGGCAGGTCCAGCCGCGCCAGGGTTTCGCCGATGGGCCCGCTGGCCAGGACCTTGCCGTCATTGAGCAGGACGATGTGATCGGCCAGGCGCGCCACTTCGTCCTGGGCATGGCTGACGTACAGCACGGGGATGTCCAGTTCATCGTGCAGGCGCTCGAGGTACGGCAGGATCTCGCCCTTGCGCTTGCTGTCGAGGGCCGCCAGCGGTTCATCCATCAACAATAATTGCGGGCTGGTGAGCAGTGCGCGGGCGATGCCGACGCGTTGGCGCTCACCGCCGGACAAGTGTTGCGGGTGGCGATCGAGCAAGTGGCCGATCCCCAGCAGTTCGGTGGCTTGGGCCATGTCCACGCGGCGCTGTTGCCGCGCAATACGCTTGAGGCCGAACTCCAGGTTGGCCCGCACCGACAGATGGGGGAACAGGCTCGCCTCTTGAAACACATAACCCAGGGCGCGCTTGTGCGGGGGCACGAACAGTCCTTTGGCGCTGTCTTGCCACACTTCATCGTTGATCTGCACAACGCCGTGTTCGGCGCGCTCCAGCCCGGCGATGCAACGCAAGCAGGTGGTTTTGCCGGAGCCGGAGTGGCCGTATAACGCGGTCACGCCGCGACCCGGTAATTGCAGGTCCACATCGAGGGCAAATCCCGAGTAGCTCAGTTGCAGGCGCACATCGATCATCGCGGTCAGCTCCAGCCCATTTTTGTTTTACGGCTGGAGTAGAGCGCCAGCAACACGAGGAACGCGAACACCACCATGGAACCCGCCAGCCAATGGGCCTGGGCATACTCCATGGCTTCGACGTGGTCGTAGATCTGCACCGAGACCACGCGGGTCTTGTCCGGGATATTGCCGCCGATCATCAACACCACGCCGAACTCACCGACGGTGTGGGCGAAACCGAGAATCGACGCGGTGATAAACCCCGGGCGGGCGAGGGGCAGGATCACCGTGAAAAACGTGTCCCAGGGATTGGCGCGCAAGGTCGCCGCCACTTCCAGGGGGCGCGTGCCGATGGCGGAGAAGGCGTTTTGCAACGGCTGCACCACAAACGGCATGGAATAGATCACCGAGCCAATCACCAGCCCGGCGAAGCTGAAGGTGAGGGTGCCCAGACCCAGCCATTGGGTGAACTGGCCGAAGTAGCCATTGGGGCCCATGGTCAACAGCAAGTAGAAGCCGATCACCGTCGGTGGCAACACCAACGGCAAGGCAACGACCGCGCCAATGGGGCCGCGCCACCACGATCGGGTGCGCGACAGCCACAGGGCAATCGGAGTGCCGATGACCAGCAGGATCACGGTGGTCAGTGACGCCAGCTTGATGGTCAACCAGATAGCGGAAAAATCGGCACTCGATAGCGGCATTTAGAGCTCGTAACCGTAGGACTTGATAACGGCCGCGGCCTTTGGCCCTTTCAGGTATTCAACCAGGGCCTTGGCAGCGGCGCTGTCCTTGCCTTTGTTGAGGATCACCGCGTCCTGTTTGATCGGATCATGCATGGACGACGGAACAATCCACGCCGAACCGCTGGTGACTTTGCCGTCTTTATAGATCTGCGACAAGGCCACGAAGCCCAGCTCGGCATTGCCGGTGGACACGAACTGATAGGCCTGGGTGATGTTCTGGCCTTCAACCAGCTTGTCCTTGACCTTGTCGGTCAAGCCTTCCCTTGCCAGCACTTGGGTGGCGGCCAGGCCGTAGGGCGCGGCTTTCGGGTTGGCGATGGACAGGTGTTTGAAGTCGTTCTTCTTCAACACTTCGCCCTTGGCGTCTACATAGCCTTCTTTCGCCGACCACAGCGCCAGGGTGCCCACCGCGTAGGTGAAGCGCGAGCCTTTGACGGTGTCGCCTTCGCTTTCCAGTTTTTGCGGGGTGGTGTCATCGGCGGCAAGGAACACTTCGAACGGCGCGCCGTTCTTGATCTGCGTATAGAACTGGCCGGTGGCGCCGTAGGCGGCGACCAGTTTGTGACCGGTGTCTTTTTCGAAGTCGGCGGCAATCGCCTGGATCGGGGCGGTGAAGTTGGCCGCGACGGCGACTTGCACTTCATCGGCGTGGGCCGAACCGAAGGCAAGGGCGGCAACCAGCGCGGCCAGGCGTGAAACACGAATCTTCATAGAGCAGCTCCTGAGGGTGTACGGCTTGTTATAGGTAGAAGGCGTTACCGCTATTTACGGGAATATATAGCGGTTAGCCATTGCCGGTACAGTGCCAAGTTGCCCCAGGTGTCAGTTTTTCGTGAGTTTGGCCAGCGCCTGTTCGGCCAATTCCCGTGTCAGGTCATAGGTGGAGATGTCTTTGCCAAGGCGCAGTGCCTGGCCCGACCACAGGTTGCTGAAACCGGCTTCGTCCTTGGCCTTGAGCGGCATCAGCGCGCCGCCGGAGGTAGGAAATGCCGGCGCCGCCGGGTTGATCGCACCCAACTCACGCATGACCCGGTTGACAATGCCCCGTGCCGGGCGGCCGGTGAACAGGTTGGTCAACGCGGTTTCACTGGCCTGGGCATGACGCAAGGCGTGGTGATGGGACGGCGTGACATTCGCTTCCGGGGTGAACAGGTAGGCGGTGCCGATCTGCACCGCCGAGGCGCCCAAAGCGAACGCGGCGACAATCCCCCGTGCATCGCCAATGCCACCGGCCGCGATCACCGGCACGCTGACGGCGTCGACGATTTGCGGCAGCAGGGCGAACAGACCGATCTGGGTGTTGAGGTCGTCGGTAAGGAACAGGCCACGATGCCCACCGGCCTCAATGCCCATGGCGATGATTGCGTCACAGCCGTGTTGTTCCAGCCAGATCGCTTCTTCCACGGTGGTGGCCGAGGACAACACCTTGGCTCCGGTGGCTTTTACCCGATCCAGCAGGGATTTTTCCGGCAAGCCAAAGTGAAAGCTCACCACCTCGGGACGGAACTCTTCAACTACCTGGCAGGCGGCATCGTTGAACGGTTCGCGGTTGGAAACCGGTGTCGGCGCGTCGAAGTCGGCGCCCAGTTCGAGGTAGTAGGGTTTCAACAGCTCCTTCCAGTGCTGATCCCGTACGGCATCGGGCTCAGGCGGTTGGTGGCAGAAGAAGTTGACGTTGATCGGCCGCACGCTGGCCTGGCGAATCGTGCTGAGCGCTTCACGCAGTTGTGCGAGGCTGAGCGCCGCCGCCGGCAGCGAACCCAGTGCACCCGCGTTATTGGCGGCGATGACCATGGCCGTGGTCGTGCCGACCGCCATGGGGGCCTGGATGATGGGCGTGTCGATGCCCAGCAAATCAATCAGGCGGGTGTCTGGCCAGGTGCTCATGGGATGCGTCTCCAGCGTTAGTAAGATTTTTCGCTGTTTTAGCAGGGCCCTTGGCTGCCGGCCACTCTGTTTTATTCACTGGACGCCGGCGCTTTTTCGTGCGCGTCAGCTGTCACTTTCGCGTGCCAGCAAGCGCCGCTTGCGCTCCACACCCCAGCGGTAGCCCGACAGTTCGCCATTGCTGCGCACCACGCGGTGGCACGGGATGGCCACTGCCAGGCTGTTGGCGCCGCATGCCTGGGCCACTGCGCGAAACGACTTGGGTGCGCCGATGCGCTCGGCGATCTGCGCATAGCTGGCGGTGCTGCCCAGCGGGATGTCGCGCAGGGCTTGCCACACCCGTTGCTGAAAAGCGGTGCCACGCAGGTCCAGGGGCAAATCCAGGCCGAGGGCGGGCGCCTCGATAAAGCCCACGACTTGCGCGACCGTTTGTTCGAAGCGGCGGTCTGCGCCCACCAGGTGGGCCTTGGGGAACTGATCCTGTAGATCGCGCACCAGTGTGTCCGGGTCGTCCCCCAGCAGAATGGCGCACACACCACGGCGGCTTTGCGCCACCAGTATCGCGCCCAGCGAACACTGGCCAACCGCGAACAGGATCTCGCTGTTGGTGCCACCGGCCTTGTAGTCACTGGGTTTCATGCCGAGCAACTTATCGGCCGCCTCATAAAAGCGGCTGTTGGAGTTGAAACCTGCGTCATACAGCGCGTCGGTGACCGAATGCTGACCCTTGAGCCCTTCACGCACTTTGCGCGTGCGCTCGGCGCTGGCGTAGCCCTTGGGCGTCAGCCCGGTGACGGCTTTGAACACCCGATGAAAGTGGAAAGGGCTGAGCCCTGCACGCAGGGCGAGTGCGTTGAGGCTGGGCGGGGTGTCGGCCTGTTCGATGTGGCGGCACGCCTCGGCGACCAGTTGCGCATGCTGGGCTGCCACTTCGGTCTGGTCCCCGCGCGCGCGTTTGCTTGCGCGGTAACCGGCGGCCTCGGCGTGTGCCGGCGTGTCGAAGAACTGGATATTTTCCGGGCGCGGCAACCGCGAGGCGCTGCTGGGACGGCAATACACGCCGGTGGTTTTTACGCCGTAGACAAACAGCCCATCGGCCTTGGGGTCGCGGGCGACAATGGCGGCCCAGCGCGGATCTTCTTCGGTGTTCATGGGCGGCACTCTTGACGGGTCTTGCGCAGAGTAACCCTGTGGCATCGGCCTGGCACTCCGAAGCTTGCGGTCAAAATCAGCCGGCAGTGCGAAACGTCAGGTTGATGCGTTGCGGGCCCATCACCGGGTGCCGGCCTTCCTTGACGGGCATCACGCCGTGAAAGCGCAGGCGATCGACGCCGCCCCAGACCACGACGTCGCCATGGAACAGCGAAACTTTCTGTGTCCGGTCACTACGCGCGTGGCCACCAAACAGAAAAATCGCCGGCAAGCCGAGGGACACCGACACCACCGGTGCGCTGTAGCGGCGTTCGTTCTTGTCCTGATGCAGGGACATTTTGGCGCCGGGCACGTAGCGGTTGATCAGGCAGGCGTCGGGGGCGAACCCGATGAAGCCCGCGTCTGCCGCAGCCTGCACGGCCAACTCGCGCAATGCGTCGGGCATGGTCGGCCAGGGCAGTTGGCTGCGCGGGTCCAGCGGGGAGTAGCGGTAGCCGTGGGCGTCGGTGGTCCAGCCTAGCTCACCGCAACTGCTCAACGCCGCCGACATCGTAAAACCGCCTGGGGTGACCATCTGCCGAAACGGTGATTGCGCCAGCACCTGGCGCAGCGATGGTAGAAGACGTTCGATCCAGGGCAGGGCATAACCCCTTAGCACGTAGGACTCATCGCCGATTTGTTCACGCCCTGCGGGTTGTTGCAGGGCGTCATCGGCGAACAGGTCGGCGGTGGGCATCGGTTTACAGGGCCTTGCTCACAGTGATGTCGGTGATTTCATCACTGGCATCATGGATTTTGGCCAGGGCTTGCTTGGCTTCTTCCACGCTGTTGCTGTGCAGTTGGGCGAACTCGAAGCGGCGTTCGCCGTTGAGTTTGTACTTGATCACGTATTTGGTGGTAGTCACTGCTTATTTCCTGTGGCGAGTCCGAATCAGCTCAGCTTGGTGCTGGTGCGACGAACGATACGAATCTTGTGGGACAGGGCGGGTTTGCGCGTCACGCTGATCGCGCGGCGGGTGACCACATCCAGGGTAATGTTCCAGAAGCCGGTGCTTGGCGCGGTGATCTTGGCGGGAAACTTGTCGAATGCGCCACCGTGGTAGGTGTGGCGGCCGCCATTTTTGAAGCTGCGAAAGTTCGCATCGCTCATCAGACGAATATTACAAGTCTGCGAGCATTCGATGACGACAATGTCCCCCTCGTTGAGGTGCTCGCGCTGGTGGATGAATTTCATGGGGTGTCTCCAGAAGGGCTTTTTCTGAAAAATCAGAACGATACGTAGGTTAAGATGGAGTTTATCAGCCCCAGCGCTTTTATTATCGTGCCGTTGTCGATGACATCGACAATTTAAAACAGTTATTTACCGAGTTATCAGGGATAAATCCTACGTTGGCGGGAGAAATTTACCATCCCGGCTGTCGTAGGATCTTTATCGGAGGTTTTGTATGAAGTGGAGTGTGTTGGTTCTGGCCGTGGCGCTAGGTGGGTGTGCCTCGGTTGCCGATATCAAGCAGACCCCTCCCACGCTGGCCGTCATCTCTGGCAAGAAGCCGCAGGAATATGCTGCCTGTGTGGTACACAAGCTGTCGGCTACGCGTCGCCCGTCGCAAATCGAGCCACATAAAGACGGTGTGCAGGTTATTGTCCCGCAGAAATTTTCCGCGGACCCCTCGGCCATTTTCGAGATCGAAGACCGCTCCAGCGGTAGCAGCATCAAGCTCTATGAGAGCATGTCCAATGTGCCGATCCGTCCGGGTGATGTGAAAAAGGCTGGGGAAGATTGCATTTCCGGCTGATGCCGTTGCGGAATATCAGATATGAAACGTGAACACGTCAAAGCGCGCCATGCCGAGGGCCAGATTTCGGCTACCCATGTGATCCAGAATCCCGCCGACCTCGGCGAATGGATCGTCTTTTTCAAGAAAAGCGGCGGTCGCAGCTTTTTCCTGGTGGACGACCAGGATGAGGTCGAATCCTTTGCCAGCCTTGATACGCTGACCGAGACCCTGCGCGGGCTGGGTATCAAGTTCGCTGAAGTGCACCTGTAACCCCAAGGGTTACTTGCAGACCACCACTACGCTGCGGCTTTTGTAATTGCCGACGTCCTTGCCCAGGGTCTTGTCGCCCTCGCTCAGGGCCGGCGTGCCCTCGGTGCCGACGATGCGATAGCCGGTGCCTGCACAGGACGCATCGGCTTTTTCGTAGCAACTGGCCCACGAGTTGGCCTCGCCAGAGCAGTCGACGGTCAGGCCTTGCTCGCCGTTTTTCAGATAGACATCAGAGGTGGTGGTGCACCCGGCAAGCGCCAGTACCGCAGTCAGTGCCAGAATTTTGTTCATGGGTAGGTCGTCGTAGAGGGTGTTGGAGGGCGCGCCGATACGCTCGTTGAGCGTCTGCGCAAGACTATAGCGAACTGCCACCAAGGTACAGGCAAACACAAAAAAGCCCCGTTGACCGGGGCTTTTGCGCAAGGCGCCGAGGCTTACTTGCCTTTGGGGCGCTTGCTCGACGCGTGGCCGGCTTCGTCCACAAACACTTCAGCGACCGCTGCCGCCTGGCTTTCGGTCGCAAAAGCCCCGGCAACGCTGTCGCCGTGGAAGTTGATCAGGTGCCAGCCGTCTGCACGCTTGGTGATCAGGTAGCCGTTTACGCCTTTTGGTTCTGACATCTATTGAGCATCTCGTGGTCAAGTTCAAGGGGGTAATGATAGCGCCAAATGTCGCGGCCCCGCGCAAGTTATTCCAATCCAATGTGCAACCACGAAAAGCGTGCTAAAAAGGTTGCAGCCCTTTAAAACAGTGAGGGCTAGACTTTTTTGGCCCTGTCGGTGGCGACGCCCTCTGTAAGATAAGCGGAACTTACACCGACATTTTTTCTCTATGTTGACATCGCAACGCCAGCAGGACCCATTGTAAGGTGACTGCGGCCTGATTAGACTGCGCCGAATTCCGTACGCACAGCCCTTTGTAAGGACTTATATGATCAAGAAATGCTTGTTCCCAGCAGCCGGTTACGGCACTCGCTTCCTGCCAGCGACCAAAGCCATGCCTAAAGAGATGCTGCCGGTGGTGAACAAGCCACTGATTCAGTACGGCGTCGAAGAGGCTCTGGATGCCGGCCTGAACGAAATCTCCATCGTGACCGGCCGCGGCAAACGCGCCCTGGAAGACCACTTCGACATCAGCTACGAGCTGGAAAACCAGATCAAGGGCACCGACAAGGAAAAATACCTGGTTGGTATCCGCAAGCTGCTGGACGAGTGCTCGTTCTCCTACACCCGTCAGACCCAGATGAAAGGCCTTGGCCACGCGATCCTGACCGGTCGCCCGCTGATCGGTGACGAACCGTTCGCCGTGGTACTGGCGGACGACCTGTGCGTCAACCTGGAAGGCGACGGCGTGCTGACCCAGATGGTCAAGCTGTACCAGAAGTACCGTTGCACCATCGTTGCCGTGCAAGAGGTCGATCCTCAAGAAACCAACAAGTACGGCGTCATCGCCGGCGACGACATTGGTGATGGCCTGATCCGCGTGCGCGACATGGTTGAAAAACCAGCGCCGGAAGATGCCCCGTCGAACCTGGCGATCATCGGCCGTTACATCCTGACCCCGGATATCTTCAAGTTGATCGAAGAAACCGAGCCAGGCAAGGGCGGCGAAATCCAGATCACCGACGCCTTGCTCAAGCAAGCCAAAGACGGTTGCGTGATTGCCTACAAGTTCAAAGGCCGTCGTTTCGACTGCGGTGGCGCTGAAGGCTACATCGAAGCCACCAACTTCTGCTACGAGCACTTCTACAAGACTGGCAAGGCTTACTGATTCACGGTAGCCAGACCGGTTTTAAGTGAAAGCCACCTTCGGGTGGCTTTTTCGTTTTTCAGTACCCTGTAAGTCGGTATGCTGATGTCCTGCCGAGGAGAGTGAAATGGCCTACGATTTTGACTTGTATGTAATTGGCGCCGGTTCCGGCGGTGTTCGCGCAGCGCGTTTTGCTGCAGGGTTTGGTGCCAAGGTGGCTGTGGCCGAAAGCCGCTACCTGGGCGGCACCTGCGTCAACGTTGGCTGCGTGCCGAAAAAGCTACTGGTGTATGGCGCGCACTTTGCCGAGGACTTCGAGCAGGCCAGCGGTTTTGGCTGGTCGCTGGGGGAGGCGAACTTTGATTGGGCGACCCTGATCGCCAACAAGGACCGTGAGATCAATCGCCTCAACGGTATTTATCGCAACCTCTTGGTCAACAGTGGCGTGACCCTGCATGAGGGGCACGCACGCTTGGTTGATGCCCACCAGGTGGAAATCAATGGCGAGCGCTTCAGCGCCAAACACATCCTCATCGCAACGGGCGGCTGGCCGCAGATCCCGGAGATTCCGGGGCGCGAACATGCTATTGGCTCCAACGAGGCGTTTTTCCTTGAAGAACTGCCCAAGCGCGTGCTGGTGGTGGGTGGTGGTTATATTGCCGTTGAGTTCGCAGGGATTTTCCATGGCCTGGGGGCGAAAACATCGTTGCTGTATCGCGGCGACCTGTTCCTGCGCGGCTTCGATGGCGCCGTGCGCACCCATCTCAAGGAAGAGCTGACCAAGCGTGGCCTGGATTTGCAGTTCAATGCCGATATCGAACGCATCGACAAACAAGCCGATGGCAGCCTGAAAGCGACCTTGAAAGACGGCCGCGTGCTGGAGGCGGACTGTGTGTTCTACGCCACTGGCCGGCGTCCGATGCTGGATAACCTGGGCCTGGAAAACACGGGGGTCAAACTCGACAAGCGCGGTTTTGTCGAAGTGGACGACCTGTACCAGACCGCCGAATCGTCGATCCTCGCCATTGGTGATGTGATCGGTCGCGTACAGCTGACGCCGGTGGCCCTGGCCGAAGGCATGGCGGTGGCGCGCCGCCTGTTCAAACCTGAGCAATACCGCCCTGTGGATTACGCGATGATTCCGACAGCGGTGTTCAGCCTGCCGAATATCGGCACCGTGGGGCTGACAGAAGAAGAGGCGAAAGAGAAGGGGCACACGGTGCAGATCTTCGAAAGCCGCTTCCGGCCAATGAAGCTGACCCTGACCGAGTGCCAGGAAAAAACCCTGATGAAGCTGGTGGTGGATGCCGACACCGACAAGGTGTTGGGTTGCCACATGGTTGGCCCGGATGCCGGTGAAATCGTCCAGGGCCTGGCGATCGCGCTCAAGGCAGGCGCGACCAAGCGGCATTTCGATGAAACCATCGGCGTGCATCCTACGGCGGCGGAAGAGTTCGTCACCATGCGCACGCCTGTGGCGGGCTGATCAGGCGTCTGGCGTTGCCTCTGGTGCCGTTGCAACGACGGCGGCCAGGCGCAATGCCTCGATGCTGGCCTGGGCCTTGATCAGGTCCAGTTCCAGCGTCTTGTTCACCTGCTGGTGTTCGGCCAGTGCCTCCTGGCGCGACTGGCATTCCAGCACAGCCACGCGCAAGCGCTCCTGAAGCAGGCTGCGTTCGCCGTCTACCCGGCTCATCTGTTCGTTCAACTTGAGCTGCTGGGCCTGGTCCTTGCGAGCCAGCTCCTGCGCGGTCGCCAGCTCTTTGGTGGTGACCCGGTGCTCGATCAGCAGCCGCTCATTATCGCGATGCAACTGAGTGATTTCATCCTGGCGCACCATGGCGCTCTGCTGGGCCTGGCGTAGCTCCGCCTGCACCTGTTGCAGTTGGCCTTCATGGCGGCGCTGTTCCTGCTCACGCTGCTCCTTGATGGCATTGCGGTAATGCTCAAGGGCATCGCGGGCGTGCAGGTGCTTGTCTTCCAGCGAACGGATCTGTTCGTCCTTGTCATTGATACGCAGCTCGTAATCGCTGCAGGCCTGGCTGAGGCCGGCGTTACGGGTTTGCTCGGTCTGCAGGCTGGTGCTGGCAGTTTGCAAGGCAGCGCTTTCTTCGGCCAGGGCCGCGGCCTGGATATCAAATTGCTGCTTGAGCTGGCCGTGGGCGGCTTCCAGGGTTTCTACCTGGGCGAGCAGGGCGCTTTTCTGTTGCTCGAATTGCGCCAGGGCTTGGTCGATGGGCTCCTGGGCTTTCTCTTTCAGGCGTTGCGCCAGTCGTGCGACCAGTTCGCCCAGCTCATCGTCGAGCGGTGCCTGGGTGATGGTGAGGCGCGACTCACTGTCGTCCAACTCCTTCAAATAGCGGTGAATCGTAGTCTTTGAGCCGGTATTGCCCATTTCGATGCGTACAGCATCAATGCTCGGGTTCTCGCCGCGAGCAAGGATCGCCAGGCGTGCCGTTTGAACGACTGCTTTGTTTATGCCGCCACGTGCCATGGGGTCTCCGTCGATTTAGTACTGTGGTACGTAGTATGTAGATACATACTCTAGCACGAATATAAATTCGTTTAAATTCATGATTTAACAGATGGGATATTGGCGTATTATCCCGTGTGATTGACGTTTTAACCGCGTGAACACCCGCAAGCAGTACGAATAGGCCTCCCATGAGCGATCTGGACCGTTATCTCAATGCCGCCACCCGCGACAACACGCGGCGCAGCTATCGCGCGGCCATCGAACACTTCGAAGTGAGTTGGGGTGGGTTTCTGCCGGCCACCAGCGACAGCGTGGCGCGCTACCTGGTGGCCCATGCAGGCGTGCTGGCGGTCAACACCTTGAAGCTGCGGCTCTCGGCGTTGGCGCAGTGGCACACCAGCCAAGGCTTTCCCGACCCGACGAAAGCGCCGGTGGTGCGCAAGGTGCTCAAAGGGATACGTGCCGTGCACCCGGCACAGGAAAAACAGGCCGAGCCATTGCAACTCAAGCACCTGGAGCAGGTGGTGGCTTCACTGGCGACTGAGGCGCAAGAAGCCACCCACGCCCATGACCAGGCGCGCTTGCTGCGGGCGAAGCGCGACACCGCGTTGATCTTGCTGGGCTTCTGGCGCGGCTTTCGCAGCGACGAGTTGTGCCGGCTGCAGATCGAGCATGTGCAAGCCACGCCCGGCGCCGGCATCAGCCTGTACCTGCCGCGCAGTAAAAGCGACCGCGACAACCTCGGCAAGACCTACCAGACCCCCGCGCTGCTGCGCCTGTGTCCGGTGCAGGCCTACAGCGAATGGCTCAGCGCCTCGGCGCTGGTGCGCGGTCCGGTGTTCCGTGGGGTTGATCGCTGGGGCAACCTGGGGGAGGAGGGGTTGCACCCCAACAGCGTGATCCCGCTGTTGCGCCAGGCGCTGGAGCGCGCCGGTATCGCCGCCGACCTCTACACCAGCCACTCGCTGCGTCGGGGCTTTGCGACCTGGGCCCACCGCAGCGGCTGGGATCTCAAGTCGCTGATGAGTTACGTCGGCTGGAGCGACATGAAATCCGCCATGCGCTATGTTGAAGCGACGCCTTTTCTCGGCATGACGTTGGCGACGCAACCGCTGCTTTAAGATTTCTTCTATTAATAGTGCTTGCTGATAGAGAAAGCCAATCGCGAGCATCAGGTTTGCCAATGAGCCATCGGCGCAGAGAGTGCGTAGGATTCACTTCATCAACTTCTTAACCCTGACGGAGAGTCAACGATGCCTATCATCAACAGCCAAGTAAAACCGTTCAAAGCTACCGCATACAAAAACGGCAACTTCGTAGATGTGTCTGACGCCGACCTGAAAGGCAAGTGGTCCGTGGTGTTCTTCTACCCAGCCGACTTCACCTTCGTTTGCCCAACCGAGCTGGAAGACCTGGCCGACAACTACGCCGAATTCCAGAAACTGGGCGTCGAGATCTACAGCGTTTCCACCGACACCCATTTTGCCCACGCAGCCTGGCACAACACTTCGCCAGCCATCGGCAAAATCCAGTACACCATGATCGGCGACCCAACCCTGACCATCTCCCGCAACTTCGACGTGCTGATCGAAGAAGCTGGCCTGGCAGACCGTGGCACCTTCGTGATCAACCCAGAAGGTCAGATCAAGATCGTTGAACTGAACGACGGCGGTGTTGGCCGTGACGCATCCGAGCTGCTGCGCAAAATCAAGGCCGCTCAGTACGTAGCTGCCCACCCAGGCGAAGTGTGCCCAGCCAAGTGGAAAGAAGGCGAGGCTACCCTGGCTCCGTCCCTGGACCTGGTTGGCAAGATCTAAGTCTGTGAAGCACCTCAGGGCGGACTACACCGCACCTTAAGTAAGCTGCATCCGCCCTCAAAAACGCCCGGGCGATATTCGCTCGGGCGTTTTTTTTACCGAATTAAAAGGAATCGCCCGTATGTTGGACGCCAATCTTAAAGCTCAGTTGAAGTCATACCTGGAACGGGTCACCCAGCCGATCGAGATCGTCGCCTCCCTCGACGACGGTGCGAAATCCCAGGAAATGCTTGCCCTGTTGCAGGACGTTGTCAGCCTCACCACGCTGATTACCCTGAAAACCGATGGCCATGATGCGCGCAAGCCATCGTTCTCCATCAACCGCCCGGGTGCCGAGATCAGCCTGCGTTTTGCCGGCATCCCGATGGGCCATGAATTCACTTCGCTGGTGCTGGCCCTGCTGCAAGTCGGTGGCCACCCGTCGAAGGCCAGTGTCGACGTGATTGAACAGATCCGCGCCCTGAAAGGCGAGTTCAGCTTCGAGACGTACTTCTCGCTGTCCTGCCAGAACTGCCCGGACGTGGTCCAGGCATTGAACCTGATGGCCGTGCTCAACCCGAACATCCGCCACGTCGCCATCGACGGCGCGTTGTTCCAGGCGGAAGTGGATGAACGCCAGATCATGGCGGTGCCCAGTGTCTACCTCAACGGTGTGAACTTCGGCCAGGGCCGCATGGGCCTGGAAGAAATCCTCGCCAAGCTCGACACCAGCGGCATCGAAAAAGCCGCCGAGAAAATCAGCGCCAAAGACGCGTTCGATGTGCTTGTCGTCGGTGGTGGCCCGGCCGGCTCGGCAGCCGCTATCTACGCCGCACGTAAAGGTATCCGTACCGGCGTCGCCGCAGAGCGTTTTGGCGGGCAAGTGCTGGACACCATGTCCATCGAGAACTTCATCTCGGTGCAGGAAACCGAAGGGCCGAAACTGGCCAGCGCCCTTGAGGCCCACGTGCGCCAATACGACGTGGACATCATGAACCTGCAGCGCGCCAGTGCGTTGATTCCGGCCAAGAACCCAGGCGAGCTGCATGAAATTCGCTTCGAAAGCGGTGCGACCCTCAAGTCCAAGACCGTGATCCTGGCCACCGGTGCGCGCTGGCGTGAAATGGGCGTGCCGGGCGAGCAGGAATACAAGGCCAAGGGCGTGTGCTTCTGCCCGCACTGCGACGGTCCGTTGTTCAAGGGCAAGCGTGTAGCGGTGATCGGCGGCGGTAACTCCGGCGTTGAAGCGGCCATCGACCTGGCCGGCATTGTCAGCCATGTCACCTTGCTGGAGTTTGACAGCAAGCTGCGTGCCGATGCGGTGTTGCAGCGCAAGCTGTTCAGCCTGCCGAACGTTGACGTGATCACCAGCGCGCTGACCAGCGAAGTCAAAGGTGATGGCCAGAAAGTCACCGGCCTGGCGTACAAGGATCGCGACAGCGGTGAGTTCAAGACTGTCGATCTGGAAGGCATCTTCGTGCAGATCGGCCTGTTGCCAAACACTGACTGGCTCAAAGGTACCGTCGAGCTGTCGCCTCGCGGCGAGATCATCGTCGATGCCCGTGGCGAGACTTCACTGCCCGGCGTATTCGCCGCCGGTGACGTCACCACGGTGCCGTACAAGCAGATCGTGATTGCAGTGGGCGAGGGCGCCAAGGCTTCCCTGAGTGCCTTTGATCACTTGATCCGCACCTCGTAAGTTGCCCCGCTGAAATGAAAAACCCCATGAGTGATCATGGGGTTTTTTTATTCCTGCTCGTTCCTACGCTCTGCGTGGGAATGCATCCAGTGACGCTCCGCGTCACGCCACCTACTTACATGGGCGCTGGCTGGATGATCTCGACCCAGTACGCATCCGGGTCCTTGATAAACGCCAGGCTCTTCATGCGGCCATCGCTCAGGCGTTTCTGGAAATCACAGCCCAGGGCTTCGAAACGCTCGCAAGCGGCAACGATGTCCGGCACGGAAATGCAGATATGGCCAAAACCACGCGGGTCGGTGTTGCCGTTGTGGTAGGCAAAGCTGGCGTCGTTTTCGGTGCCGTGGTTGTGGGTCAGTTCCAGGATGCCGGGGATCGACTTCATCCACTGCGTGCGCTCGGCCGCATCGGCCGGGATCTGGGACTTGTCCACCAGTGCCAGGAAGTACAGGCTGAATTCCGCTTCCGGGAAATCGCGCTTTTCAACCAGGGAGAAACCCAGCACGCGGGTGTAGAAGTCCAGCGACTTGGTGATGTCCTTGACCCGCAACATGGTGTGGTTGAACACGAAGTTCGAGGTGGCGGTGTCCGGTTGGGCGGTAACGCCCGGGAAAGTGTTCAGTTCGTGCAGGCTCATGGGCCCTCCAGAAAAAATGGGGCAAAGCGGTCCCTTGGCTTGCGGCAAGCATCCGTGCAGCCGGGTCATGATACGCAAGGCCTGGCCAGTGCGCCAAATGAAAAAGGTCACGCCGGCCTTGCGGCGCATGGGGGGCGGGGCTCAAACTTTGGCGCTGGAACCTTGGGTGTTTGTCGCAATGATCGAATTTCGTAAACCGTTGTTGAGCGCTGTGTGTGTGCTGCTGGCAAGTCCGTGGGTGCTGGCGGCCGACCCGCAAGTTCATTGGCCCAGTGGCTGGCAGGTCGAGGAAGTGGTGCCTGACGGCGAGTCACCGGCAAAGCCCGCCGTGGTATCACGCCAGCGCGCGATCAAGAACGATGAAAATGGCACGACCTTGATGGTCATGGAGTTGACCGCTACTCCGATTGAACCCGGGCACAAAGTTAATCTTCAAGGCGTATTGCTGGAGATGCGCAAATCCATCCAGAAAGAGTTTGCCCAGGGCGGCTATCAAAGTGTGTGTAGCAAAATGCACCCAACCACATTGAGCGGTCTTGATGCGCTGGAAACTACTTGCGTGATTACCGAGAACGGGCGGCATGTGCTTTCGCAAACATTGGTGGGCGCAGTTGATATCGAAAAGGCCTATGTTTTTTCTTATGCCGGGCAGGCGCAAGCCTATGAGACCAGCAAGGAAGAAGTCACTTCGGTGCGCGACAGCCTGAAACTTTGAGGGCGTTGCCGGGGGCGATTTTGAACAAAGTGAACTGTTAGTTAAGTTCGTTATCGAACCTGCAAAAAAAAGCCCCGCATGTGCGGGGCTCTTTGTGGGTGCGGTCTGATCAGCCGCGCAGCCAGGAATCTACAGTGGCTGCGCCATACTGTTCTTTCCAGGCTTTAAGGCCGCGGTGGTTGCCGCCCTTGGTCTCGATCAGCTCACCGGTGTGCGGGTTGTGGTAAACCTTGACCACACGGGCGCGGCGCTGTTTGGGGGCAGCGGCAACAGCTGCACCGGCCTTGCCTGGGTTCGGATCAAGGATGGAGATGATGTCACGCAGGCTTTTGCCGTAGCTTTTCATCAGCCCTTGAAGCTTTTCTTCAAATTCGATTTCTTTCTTCAGGCCGGCATCATTCTTCAAGGTTTCCAGCTGAGCCAGCTGCTCTTGAAGGGCTTTTTCTGCTGCGCGAAATTCGGCGAGTCTGGACAAGTTCTGTACTCCAATTATGTAGTTGGCTGATATCAACTGCAGGCAAAGCTATAAGCCAAAGCTTTAAGGCGGCTCAAAAAAAGAGGCCTTTCTGCGTGTTTTGCACCGGCAGAAAAAATTGTAGTAGTTAATCCGCCGAGAGTAAATAACGTCTTTGTCTGAACAAGATTATTTCATGATGTTAGTCCGTGGCTATTCAATGGCTCGCCAGGGACGCAGTGAACTCATTGCAAGGTAACGGCCGGCCGAACAGATAGCCCTGTAGGAAATCCACGCCTTGTGCTGCCAGGTACTCGCACTGCTCCACTGTTTCCACGCCTTCTGCGACTATGCCCAGGTCGAGCTTGCCGGATAATTCGATGATGCTGTCCAGAATATGCCGCGAGAGTGCATCGACACCGATCATGGCGACAAAGCTTTGATCGATTTTCAAGTAATCGACATTGAAGTTGCGCAAGTAACCCAAGCTTGAATGGCCGGTGCCGAAGTCATCAATGGCGATCAACACCCCTAATTGGTGCAGGGCATCGAACAGCTGGCGGGTGATATCGGTCGGCGTGATCAATTCGCGTTCGGTCAACTCCAGCACCAACGTGACCTGGCCAGGCGCGAAGGCGGCGAGAAACTCACGGCAATCCTGCACCAGGTCCAAGTCCTGGCAATGGCGTGCGGTGATGTTCACGCCGATGTGGAACCCCGGGCGGAAGCGCGCGGCGTGGGGCGCCAGTTGCGCAGCGGTCTGGCGCAGCAACGAGCGGGTCATGGGGACGATCAGGCCGGAATGCTCGGCCAAAGGAATAAACAAGTCCGGGCGTACGAGGCCTTCCTTTGGATGTTGCCAGCGCATCAAGACTTCACAGCCGGCCCATTCGCGGGTGTCGCCCCGCACGACCGGCTGGAAATAGGGAATGAATTCGTTCGCGGCCAAGGCCCGTTGCAGTTCATGGGTCGGCGCCGAAGAGCGCTTTTGCAGCCAGTGCGCGAGCAGGCCGGCGAGTACGCCGAAGAACACCAGCAGGCTGAAGAAACCCGGGTATCGGGCCTCCATGTAACGCCATACTTCGCCTGCCGGCATACCGGCTTCCACGCTGTAATCGTAGCGCGTCGAGGCCAAGTGCTGATGGGCCACGGCAAACTTCGGCACGGTGGTGTCCTGTACCTTGCCATCAGCCCCCAGCCAGTGCGGGCCTACTTGCAAGACCAACTGCGCGTAGCGGCTGATCAGGCGCAGGGCGTTGGTCAGGTGGTAGCCGTCAATCGAGGCAAATGCCGCTTTATCACCCTCGACCAGCCGATAAACCAGCAATGCGGTATCGGGCGTGACCGGGTTGCCATTCATCAGCCACAGGCGGCCATCCACGTAGTCCTCCGGGTTGACCTTCGATTCGTAGGCATCACCAAACAGTGAGCTGCAATAGATGTTCTTCTGCCAGGACAAGGTGGTTGCGCGCACAAATGGCCGGCGCGTGACCTGTTCGCGCAGTGCCAGTTGCGCAGCACTGTCACACGGCTGGCCCGCCAGTGGCAGCAGGGCCTGGGCGGCGAGGGCCGTGTTGTCGAGCATCAGGTCGAATTGGCGTACGGCTTCCTGGGCGGTTTGCGCGGTGCTTTGTGTGAGGCTGCGTTCGGCTTGCCAGTACAAGATCACCACGCCCAGGGCGATTGGCAACACGGCACTGAGGGAGGTGATCAGGTAGCGGCTGGCGCGGTTTCGCGGGCCGTTGAGAGTCAGGGGCATGGGGGGCACGGCCTGTTGCAGTATGAAAAAACGCCGGAGGGCAAATCAGCTTGATTCGATGATAGTTGGCCGGGCTGGAATTAGCTTGCCCTACCTAGCCGTTCGGTCAGTAGGCGCCGTCAGAATAGTTACCTGACGCCTAACCCTACCTTTCACGACAAGCCGCGGCTGTGAACACGCTGCGCCACTTCGATAAACGCCAGGGTCGCCGGTGATGACTGACGCCGGTCCAGTACCGCCAGCCCGATGGGGCGAACGATTGCCGGGGCCAGAGGGCGGGACACGTAGCGTGGGTCCGCCAGTTCAGGCAACGACCCCTCGGCCACCAGACTCACACCGTCGCCCCGGCTCACCGCTTCAAGGGTACTCAACAACTGAGCACAGCGAAAACGCACTTTCGGCACCAGCCGTGCGTTGTTGAACACCCGAACCACCAGTTCGGCCGAGCCGGCTTCGGTCAGGATAAAAGGGTCGTCGCACAACGCGTCCAGGGCAATGGCCGGGCGAGATGCCAGCGGATGATCGGCAGGCAACAGCGCCACCAACTGATCCTCGAACAGCGCAAACGTGTCGAAACGCTCCTGCTCCAGCACCACAAACCCGACGTCGATGCGCCGCTCGTCCAGCCATTGCATCACCTGGCGATCCGGGCCCTCATCGATATGCACCTCGATCCCCGGATACGCCTGGCGAAAATGTGCCAGGACCGGTGGCAGCAACCGATTGGACGACGTGGGCCCGAAGGAGCCGATGCGCAACGTGCCGCGTTTCATCCCGCGGGCATCGGCGGCCTCCTGTTGCAGGGTGTTGGCCAGGCCGAGTATGGCCCGGGCGCGCAGCAGCAGTTGCTGGCCGATGTCACTGAGTTCTACCTGGGACTGGTGACGGCGGAACACTTCCACCCCCCATTCCTGTTCCAGCGCCTTGATGGCGTGGGAGACCGCCGATTGGCCGATCCCCAGGCGATGGGCCGCACTGGTAAAACCTTGCAGCTCGGCCACCAGGGAAAAGATTTCAAGTTGGGTCAGGGTCATGAGCAATTACTCATTTTACGATGATCTGGTATTAGTCGAAGAATACGCCAGTCCTTCCATCACCCGAGCATTTATTGATGAAATTGTCCGCAGACCACCGCACCTATTGGAAGCTCGCGGCCGTGACGATGATCTGGGGCGGCACTTTTGTCGCCGGTCGTTACCTGGCGGCGAGTGTCGATCCGCTGCTGGCGGCCAGCCTGCGCTTTGTCGCGGCCAGCCTGGCGTTGGTGTTGTTCATGGGTTTTGCGCGCATCCCCCTGGTGTGCCCGACCCCGGCGCAACTGTTGCGGCTGGCGTTGTTGGGCTTCTGCGGGATCTATGCCTACAACCTGTGTTTTTTCTATGGCTTGCAGTCCATCAATGCGTCGCGGGCGTCGCTGATTGTCGCGTTGAATCCCGCCGTGATCGGGCTGGCATCCTGGCTGCTGTTCAAGGAGCGTTTCAGCCGGGCCAAGTGGCTGGGCATTGCCCTGTGCCTGGGCGGGGCTGCGACTGTGATCGTCAGTCGCAACCCGCAATTGCTGCAAGGCAGCGCGCAGGCCTGGCGGGGTGATCTGTTGATTTTCGGCTGCGTGGTGGGGTGGGGCGTGTACTCGCTGTTTTCACGAGGGCTGAACCACAGCCTGGGGCCCCTGCAGACAGTGACGTGGTCGATTCTGCTGGGCACGGCCATGCTGGTGTTCACCACGCTGGCCACGGGGCGCTTGACCGTGCAAGGGCTCAGTGCGATTCATTCGCCCCAGGTGTTCAGCCTGCTGTACCTCGGTGTGCTGGGCTCGGCCCTGGCGTATATCGGTTACTACGATGGGCTGCGTCGTATCGGTGCCACCCGCGCCGGCGTGTTCATCGCACTGAACCCGCTGACCGCAGTGGTCTGCGGTGCGTTGTTGCTGGGTGAGCCGTTGACCTGGCCGATGCTCGGCGGCGGTGCGGTGATCCTGCTCGGTATCTACCTGTGCAATAAACCCCTTGCGCAGGCCAGGCCGATGGGGATTTGATAAGAGTACGGACAAATACGGTTACGCTGTGTAGAATCGATTTACGCATACAAGAATATGGACTTGCGCTCACGCAAGCCTCGGCCGTCAGAGACTGATGCAATCATGAAGCTACTGGGCTCCCCCCTCATCTTTGGTGACTTCCTCGCCCGCACTGTGCGAGGCCTTTCCTGTGCGCCGCCATCCGACCTCATCCTTGCTCGCAATTAACCCTGTGTTTATTACAAGAATGATGAGGTGCCACCATGGCAGATCTATACGAAAACCCAATGGGCCTGATGGGCTTTGAATTCATCGAGTTCGCCTCGCCGACGCCAGGTACCCTGGAGCCGATCTTCGAGATCATGGGTTTCACCAAGGTCGCGACCCACCGCTCCAAGAACGTCCACCTGTATCGCCAGGGCGAGATCAACCTGATCCTCAACAACGAGCCCAACAGCATCGCCTCCTACTTTGCCGCTGAACACGGCCCGTCAGTGTGTGGCATGGCGTTCCGCGTCAAGGACTCGCAACAGGCCTACAACCGCGCGCTCGAGCTGGGCGCCCAGCCGATCCATATCGAAACCGGGCCGATGGAACTGAACCTGCCCGCCATCAAGGGCATCGGCGGCGCGCCGCTGTACCTGATCGACCGTTTCGGCGAAGGCAGCTCGATCTATGACATCGACTTCGTGTTCATCGAAGGCGTGGACCGCAACCCGCAAGGCGCCGGCCTCAAGGTCATCGACCACCTGACCCACAACGTGTACCGCGGGCGCATGGCCTACTGGGCCAACTTCTACGAAAAACTGTTCAACTTCCGTGAAGCGCGCTACTTCGACATCAAGGGCGAATACACCGGCCTGACCTCCAAGGCCATGAGCGCGCCGGACGGCATGATCCGCATCCCGCTCAACGAAGAATCGTCCAAGGGCGCGGGCCAGATCGAAGAGTTCCTGATGCAGTTCAACGGGGAGGGCATCCAGCACGTGGCGTTCCTCACCGAAGACCTGGTCAAGACCTGGGACGCGCTGAAGAAGATCGGCATGCGCTTCATGACCGCGCCGCCAGACACCTACTACGAAATGCTCGAAGGCCGCCTGCCAGACCACGGCGAGCCGGTTGACCAGCTGCAGGCACGCGGCATCTTGCTGGACGGTTCGTCCATCGAAGGTGACAAGCGCCTGCTGTTGCAGATCTTCTCGGAAACCCTCATGGGCCCGGTGTTCTTCGAATTCATCCAGCGCAAGGGCGACGATGGGTTTGGCGAGGGCAACTTCAAGGCGTTGTTCGAGTCCATCGAGCGTGACCAGGTGCGTCGTGGTGTGTTGACGGCTGACTGACGGTTTTCAACGATGAAAAAGCCCGGTAGAGGACACCCTCTGCCGGGCTTTCTGCTTTCCGGGATGGAACGGTGGCGAGATTGCGGATCACAAAGATGGCAGGGCAGCAGGAATCAACCTGCCCCGCTGACAAGAGATCTTCGTTATGAACACAATCACCTCCGCACCAACCTCTTCGTTTGGCCCACCAGTGCACAGTGAGCCCATCCGCCCAAAGGGCACTATCGTGTTTACCGAGGGTTGGCAGGCCGCCAACAACGCGCGCAATACATTCATGGACACGATTCAATCGGAATTTCGGGATGGCACTTTGAGTGCCAAAGGGCGAGAACTGGCCGATGGGTCATTGACGCGCAACGCTCAAGGCACGCCAGGCATGCAGGTTTCGACTTTTGCGGTGGACGGTTTGCAGGCCAAAGACATCGCGGTGATCAAGCGCCTACCACCCAGCGCCGAAGGTACGAACTTCTTATTGTATGTACCCGAGGAACCAGGGCCATCCTTTCACGAATTCAACACGCGTGAAGAGATGACCGCCTGGGTCAAGGAACAAGCCGATGATCCCGAGAAGCAGGAAAAGTTTGCAGCCCATTTCGCGCAGCAGAGCAGACCCAGGGTCAAGGAGACCCTGGCTCAGTTTGCAGCTAACGATATCAACGCCGTGGTCGGAAGCTACGGATATGAAAAAGGCGACATTTTCACCCGCTTGAATAAAGACATCACCGTGCCGCCTGTGCCCGTCAGGGGGGTGCGCAATACATCTCTCAAGGCGTTCGACGAGCGGGGGCAGCCAACCTACAAAGGGTATTTGAAGGATGGGACAGAAGTGGTCTACAAGTACGACCCGTGCGGAAACCTGCTTGGAAGCAGCGGCAAAAACAGGTTTTATTTTGTACGAAACGGGCTGAACAACAGTGATGCTCCACTCGTGCCGATGACGCTGAAACAGTGGGTCCGCCGGATCCAAGGCCAATCTATGGACAATGTCGGGGCCAATAATCTGGCGGGGATGTTTCACGAGTTCATCAGGCAGCTACGAAACCCCGGGGAAGGGCTGGCAACCGCATTGATCGTGTTCGGCGTGCCTTCGGACATTGCCCACTCCATTGAAGAAATCGTCAAGAATCCGGCCAAAGGCACGTTACTGCAATTGAACCATGACAACCGACTGGGCAAGCTTTTTGGCGTAGGCAAGGAAGCGATGGACAAGTGGCTTGAAAAGGTGGGCGGTGAAATCCAAAGCCGGATCCCCCGGTACGGTACTGTCAGGGACAATCTGGACACATTCGCAGACATCCTGGAAAAACATGGCCCACCTGCCCCTGACACCGATACCAAAGTGACTGAGTAAACCTGTAAAAGGGGTACGGACGCCCCGTTTCAACTCCCATCAAGTCCTGCGCTGACGCACCAGATGCTTGAAACCCTCATACACCAACACCATCACCGCCAGCCAGATCGGGATATAGGTCAGCCATTCGCCAGCTTTGATCCCTTCACCCAACAACAGTGCCACCCCCAGCAACAGCACCGGTTCGACATAACTGAGCAAGCCGAACAAGCTGAACGCCAGCAAACGACTGGCAATGATGTAGCTCACCAGCGCCGACGCACTGATAACCCCCAGCGTTGGAATCAAGGCATACAGCTTGGGATGGGTATCCAGCACGGCAAACCCCTGCTCGCCGCTTTGCACAAACCACCACGCCACCGGCAACATCAGCGCCATGTCCAGCCAGAGCCCGCCCAGGTGGTCGGTCTTGAGGTATTTGCGCACCACGAAATACACCGGGTAACCGATGATCACCACCAGCGTTGCCCAGGAAAAACCACCGGCCTGGTACAACTCGTTCAGCACCCCAAGGCCGGCAAAAAACACCGCCACCTGTTGCAGGCGTGACAGTCGCTCACCCCATACCAGGCGCCCGGTCAGCACCATCGTCAGCGGCAACAGGAAGTACCCCACCGACACATCCAGGCTGCGACCGTTTAGCGGTGCCCACATGAACAACCACAACTGCACCCCCAGCAAGGCTGAAGACACCAGCACGCCCGCAATCAGCTTCGGCGTGGCCGCCAGCACCTGCAGCAGTTCCCACACCCGTCGCCATTCGCCGCTGACAACCATGAACACCGTCATGCACGGCACGGTCAGCAGCATGCGCCAGCCGAAAATTTCCAGGCCGCTCAAGGGCGTGAGCAGTGATGTGAAGTAATACATCACGGCAAACAACACCGAGGCCAAAACCGATAACACCACACCTTTAGACACGCAGTCCTCGCGAAAACCGATTGATACAAGAGAGGAGGGGATTATGGAGCTTTTGGCGTGAGAGGGTTGCGCTGTTTTGGGGCGCTTTTCAGGAAAATTTTTCACGCCGCCCTGTTGCTGTGGCAAGGAGGTGATCGTGGCGAGGGAGCTTGCTCCCGCTGGAGTGCGCAGCGCTCCCAAGATTTTGGGGCCGCTACGCAGCCCGGCGGGAGCAAGCTCCCTCGCCACGGTGGGTCGGGTCATGGGCGGGCGGTGCGGCCCGAAACGAAATGGCTGACATCATTGAACCCCGGTGTATACGAATGCCCCGGTGTGACCAACGTATCAATGAAGGCTTCATCCTCAGCCGTGATCTGCACATCCAGCGCACCGGTGTAGGCATCCCACTGCGCCTCGGTGCGCGGCCCGACAATCGCCGAACTCACCGCCGCGTTGTTCAGCACCCAGGCAATCGCAAATTCGACAATCCCCACGCCGCGCGCCTGGGTGTACGCCTGGATTTGCTGGGCAATGCGCAGTGACTCCACGCGCCACTCGGTTTCGAGGATGCGTTTGTCCTGGCGCGCGGCTCGGCTGCCGGCCTCGGGCGTGACATCCGGCGCATATTTGCCACTGAGCACACCCCTGGCCAACGGGCTGTAAGGCACCACGCCCAAACCGTAGGCCGCCGCCGCCGTGATCTGCTCGACCTCGGCCTGACGGTTGACGATGTTGTACAGCGGCTGGCTGATCACCGGTTTGTCGACCCCCAGGCGCTCGGCCACGCGAATCACTTCGGCGATGCGCCAGCCACGGTAGTTGGACAGCCCCCAATAGCGGATCTTGCCCTGGCGGATCAGATCGCCAATCGCCGACACCGTGACGTCCAGCGGCGTGTCGTGGTCTTCGCGGTGCAGGTAGTAGATGTCCAGGTAGTCCGTGTCGAGACGGGTGAGGCTGGCCTCCAGCGCATTGAAAATACGCTTGCGGTTCAAACCGCTGCGGTTGGGCAGGCCATCCGCCGGGCCAAAGCCGACTTTGGACGCCACCACCCAATCCTGGCGATGGCGGGCAATGGCTTCGCCCACCAGTTCCTCGGAGCGCCCAGCGGTGTAGACGTCCGCGGTGTCGATAAAATTGATGCCCTGGTCCCAGGCCTTGCCGATGATGCGCAGCGAGTCCTCGGTGCTGGTCTGTTCGCCAAACATCATGGTGCCCAGGGTCAAGGCACTGACCTTCAACCCGGACTGGCCCAACGTGCGATAAATCATGGATAACTCCTCCTGGTCGTCAAACGTGAGTCATGCAATACCAGACTCAAGCGCTCTGGAACAAGCCCTGCACGCGTTTCTTCATGCGCTCAGCAAGGCCTGGCAGCGTTCCTGTAAAAACCGCTGCAACACTTTCACACGCTCCGACACCTGTAGCCGATGGGGGCACATCAGGTTGAAGGGCGCCGGTTCTCCCTGCCAGTCCGCGAACAACGGCACCAGCCGGCCAGCGGCGATATCGCCGACCACATCCAGCTGGGCCTTGTAGGCAATGCCGTGCCCGGCCAGGGCCCAGCGGCGCACGACCTCACCGTCGTCGCTGAGAAAATCCCCGCTCACCTCGACCTCCTGCACCTGGGTGCCCCGCTGAAAGCGCCAGGACTTGCTCACCTGGCCCTGGCGCATGTAGCGCAGCGCGCTGTGCCGGGCCAGGTCCATGGGCTCAAGCGGCGTGCCGTGTCGTGCAAGGTAAGCCGGGCTGGCGCAGGCGACGCGACAGTGCTCGGTGGCGATGGGCAGCGCCACCAGGCTGGAGTCCTGGGGCACGCCAAAACGCAGGGCGATGTCCACGGTTTCGCGGAACAAGTCGGCGTTGCTGTCGTTGAGCAGCAATTGCAGGCGGATATGCGGGTGCTCGGCCTTGAACGCATCCAGCCAGCCCAGCAGCACATTGCGTCCGAAATCCGACGGCGCCGCCAGTTGAATCGCCCCTAGTTTCGTAGACACCTCCAAGCCTTAAAATGAGGCCCATTAGGAGGTGCCATGAGCAACCAGCGATATCCCGAAGAATTCAAA